>JZLH01S0200296.1:0-15189 GCA_001188425.1 Eucidaris tribuloides
GGCCGTCAGAAACGGTGCAGAGAAAATGAAAACCAGGGGGATCAATTTGATGATGAACCCATATATATTTTACAAACTGTTTTTGATGGATTGTATAACGTAACTGGAGAGCACTGCGTGCGTAAGTGACACATTCAATTGAACTCCGGTCTGGTTGGTGGCAAAATATGACTTTAGGGGTGTTTCCAATTTAAATCCATCGCTCTACTTCTCAGAACTCCCTCCTGTCTTGTTATGTTTGACGAAACTCCAATTCAGACACACAAACACTCACACACAGTAATTGTTTTTCGGTAACATAATCTGTTTGTACGACTTTCACGGGGATAACAATTTTTTGCAGGTATAAACTGACAAGGTGAGACCCAGAATTGCAGAAGTGAGAAAAATGAATATTTTTTCTCTGACAAAGAGATCTGCTGCAGGACTCTATCAGGCAAATGGCTTAACAACAGAAAAGATAAATTACTCCCTTGATTTCACAGCAATCATGTTCATATCAAAAACATATAAAACTTGTCTGACTGATTATTGTCGTTACCCATGGCAAAACTACTTATCAAAAATGAATTAAGATCTTAAAATGGTGCCCCAATCCACTGTTATGCTGCTCTTTGCGACCATAATTTACAGCTTTTAATCATACAGAGTTATTGAGCAATTTGACGTTTTAACAAAATCCTACACATCAGGGTTTTTTTATAACGAAAATATACTGTCAGTGACACAAACTGAGTTTGTGAGCAATTTGAGTTTTAATAATTTAATGAAACCTTATTAAAGTGAGTGGTGAAGAAAATTACATTAATCCTTTCGAGTTTAAAAAAAAGTTCGAATTCTCACTTTTTTGAAGAAGGGTGGGAGATTGGAGATCAATGATACTGCCTCTGAAGTCTGAATACGCTGAAATTCACAAATTCCTCAGAAAATAAGATTTCAAGCTGACATACTTCTATTGAACATTCTCATATCCCCTCTACAGCTCTACATGGAGTTATTTATCTAAGTTCGTGATGATGTTGTGTGAATTGTGAAGAAATCCTCATGAACCCTTTGCACGCGAATGTTGCAATTTTGCACATTCACGCAATTAAATTCAACAATCATACTAATTAGTTTTCTCCATTATGTTTGTACTAAAACAGTTAACAAATGGCCATAATGCATAAGCAACATCTACAGAATAATTACCAGTATCATGGTGCAATAAGGAAAGCAAGATTTAAAGAAAATATCAAAATAACAATTGTCATTATCATCCCCTCAGAATTAGGCATGTAAAGAGTTAATTAGTTTTATGTTTGTATATTTCACTTATTTTCATTTTTCTGAGAAGTCAGTTAAGAAGATGACCTAATTCTTTAAAAAAGGCACATTTTTACAGTGACATGCATGAACAACAAGCGAGGGGAAATTTACTTTTTTTTAAAACACAAGTTTACTTTGTGGATCCCAAATTTTTTTCTGTGAACACCAGCTTATAATTTATGTTTATTCAAATGAATTAAATTTAATGTCAGCACTTTAAAATTTTAAAGAATAATGAATTTTTCCAGGAATTTTTTCTTCAAATATTGTTTGAACTTGAAGTAGGCTAACAAGATCTGGAATTAACTGAAAAATATAAAGTACTAATCTGGAACATATTCCAACAAGCACTGTACGCCGTTTCTCCCATGTATTATTTTAGACAAAACAACAACACGAGTGCTCAGAGACTCTGTAATATGATCTGATCATATAAACAGAGCTTCTCTGACATTAGTAGACTAAACAAGAGCAGAGACAGTGACTGAGTACATGTAATGTGTATAAGTGTGTGTGTGTTAGTGCAAGTGTACATGTATGCCTCTGTGTGTGTGTGTGTGTGTGTGTGTGTGTGTATGTGTGTGTGTGTGTGTATGTGTGTGTGTATGTGTTTGTAATCGCCTCCAACCGTGGACGTTTTGGATTACTTTTACTGTACAACCGAGGACGTACAGTACCTTCCAGGGGGGACGGTCCACGTGTTTAGATCTTGTTGTAATTGAGGTGCTTATGCTGCATTACAACCAGTAAGCAAGGTCTGGGGGTATTATAGAGAACGTCTGCATTTGGAGGTTGTGCACTGTAATGTATACGTCTGCAGTTGTCAGAAGTTTCGTCCTCATTTAATAGGTAAAAATTGCGTCGTGTGTCCTCTGTATTACTGTTACAAACACACACTCTCACACTCACACACAGATACTGTACACTCACATTAAAAATTGTACGTCCTCGGTCAAAGGTGATTACACGTATGTGTGTGTGTGTGTGTGTGTGTGTGTGTGTGTGTGTGTGTGTATGTGTGTGTGTGTGTGTGTATGTGCCTGTGTGTGTGATCATGCAGTAGGCCTCTAGAGTAGTTACCTTGTGTCACACTTGTTATGGAAATCATCGTCAAGTAATGTCTGTGACAACATTATTTGTTAACTTAATCTAATAACATTTATAGTTCACAAAGAAAGTGAGCTGCATTTTTAACGCATGTAAACATTATGCATTTTTCTCAATGACTGAATGATTGAATACCTTACCCACTAAATTATGTATCTGTGTGTATGATGTTTATGATGTTTATGATTTTGTCACTTTTGTTTGAAAGTAAAATATCTTGGTTGACCTGATACTCCATCACTGAGATGACTAGATGGAATCATGGAGAGATAATAAATGTAACTTCATGAAAGTCAAAACACTAGTAAATGGAAACACGTAACTCAATTTGGTTTTGTACTGGCCTCACAAAATAGACTGAAAAGCATCAACAGTTCAACACTCAATCTGTCTTCATGCAATCTAGAGATACATATCTACATACAGGATGAGCCTCGGTAAGTCTTTAAGAGATAAAGTTAACAGACATGACAATAGCAGTACCATCTTCAATAGACAGACTGCAGTTCCTCAACAATCTCTCTTGACAGAAGGAATACATAACCAGGGAGTTACTATGTAGCTACGGTAATCCTTAGGAACGATTGGTGAAGTAGGAGATGCTCAGAACAGCATCACAAGTAAATGTATGGGTGTGGTCCAGTGTTTTCTTGCATATCGGTTCCAGTAGCAGAGATGATTCTTCTATTTAAGTGATGAATTGACACCAGGGTTTATGGATTTAAACAGGGTCAAGCTTTGACTGAAATCATGATTTCACTCAATGAAATACGCATTTCTGATTATTTAAAAAAAGTACACAAATTATGCAATGCTCAAATTCAGCAGTCTGAAGTCCGAAGTCCGAACACAAAATATGGTAGCTCACAACTGAAAAAAAAAACTTTTGCAAATTTGATTTTTTTACTGCTTCTTGATTTGCCAAACTAGAGAATATCCACTTACATGTACGCTTATACACTCAAATAAATCAGAATGCACAGCGTATAATTTAAAACATTTGTGAAGTTCTGCAATGGCAGCAATTCCAATGAAAGTAAAATGCAGATCTGTTTACCATTTTTCTGCACATCTCAGACTTTTCTTTTTTTCCAGACAGGGCATTCCAGATTTGTATTTTTTAGTTGTTTCCAAAAGTGGGGTCAGTATGCATAATCTCATCAAACAAGGGTGGAATGAGCGTGATCTGAAAATGTCACCCTCTATAGCTGACTCCTATTAGAAAATGTACAGAGCTGCCATATGGCCATTGCGCAATGTTCGCAGTTTATTCATTCACACTTAAAGACTACAGAGGACACAGAAGTTGAACTCGGGATAAGTTTAAATTTTGGGAATCTTAATATCTATATTTGGCACAAGATTAGTTACATTAAAGACACTACATGTATATAACACTGTGAAGACCCGTTTAAAAAATTATCGAACTTTGCTATCTGACATATCTGACAGTGTTTGAATGGACAAATAAACACCCTAGAACACAAAGGTTATGCTGTAACTAGTACAATATGTGCAGGGTTCTCACCAGAATTTTTGTTGCACTTGGTGCAAATTGGTGGAAATGTCAGTTGGCAAAATATTACACATGTTTCGGATAAATTCACACTTGCTTCTTTGCAATGCTATGTGTACTAAGATTTTAAATTTACCCTTGGTGGCAAAACTTTACACATGGTGGTAGTTTGCTCTCTCAAGTTCACCCTTGGTGTTAGCGACAAGTGTGTTATACACTGGTGAGAACCCTGAATATGTGCAGATACAAATTGGCACATTAATTTTATATCGGGCGATAGGAAATTCTGCAACACAGCAGTCTATGGAGAAAAGCTGGAATGGTCTCTCAATGATTTTCACTTTTTTAAAGCACTTAATAATTGTTTTACACTGCAATTTTTTCAGGGCTTCATTTTTAGACTGTATCAAAGACACTAGCAGCATGGGGAATCATGTAGCTCAGATTTTTTAAACTGGAAACATTGTTATACAGTGCCTTTAACCCGTTGAAGACAGTTTGATTTTGCTTTAAAATGCATTTCCCACAGACCTTGTGACGAGATGTCTTGTTTCACATCTTCAACGGGTTAAACTTAGTTGACAAAAGGAGAGTATGAATGTATGATGCACCCCATCCCTACCCCACCCACTGTCCATGTGCACATATACCACAGTATGGGCAAGGTATAGTAATATTGGGGGGGGGGAGGGGAGGTACATTTAGCGATCATTAAGGAAAACTGATCACAACAAACCAGATGTTCATGGACTGTATTTTGAAACAAGTAACGCAACATAATTTCAGTGCGGCCTGGCAGAAGCTACATGTATCCTCACATCAGTCAACACAGAACAATATGGACACTTTTAAGGTCATTTTCGTCATTTCATGGATGTTAATAGGTATTATTCACTAGAGGCAGGCTAATAATTACCAAAGCAAAATGATTTTAGAGTACTCTGTCTGTTTCTATCTAAAAGTCATAAATTGATTGGATCAAAGCTGCTCTTTAGTCTTAGGTCATAAATTGATTCGATCAAAGCTGCCATGACAGACAGGTGGTGTGGTAATTGCTACTAAACATAGATGAATCAAATATGCTAATTCGATTCACTTCTCACTACATGAATGTTGGATGATAGTGTGCAGTGCAGATGTTTTCTACTTAGACATACCCAGTGTATGTGTATTAGTGATGTGTAGTTTAGGCAAAGTAATCTTGACAATATTGAAATTCAGGGCTAAAATTAATCGATGGCCATGGCCTTGGATGCCCTAATAACTGGCCTTGGATGCCCTAGTAACTGGCCTTGATGCCCTCGTCATTGACCTTGGAAGATTGTTGTGCATTGTTTAATTTTCCTCCTTTGGGTTGTAATATAGGAATGTGCCCTATAGTAAAGTGGCCTTGCCCTAAAAATATCAAAATTTAAGACTTGGAAATTGGTTTTGTTAATGAGAGTCACTTAATAGGTATTACTGGTAATTATACTAGGCAGTTTTGAACAAAATATCCAGCAACTTTTGGAGTGGTACATGTCAACTGCAAACAGAGCCAACTTTTTACATTTGGGTCAATCCATGTCAAATCAACCAATGCTTGTCACCCGACCCCCTACGATTTTCTTTAAACTCACTCGCACACAAAATGTTCCCGCTAAGTGTCTGACGGAAAATTCTGAATTTTTTTGGCCCCTAAGTGTCAAACTGGTTGCTAAGATACGGCTTCCCTTGCAACCAATGCGCAGTCAACAAACCATAGTTAATTAAAATTGTAGTTTTTGATTGATTGCTCGTAAAGCAGCCAAGTTTTGATGCAGCCTACAGTACTCAATTTTCTGTAAATTGAACGAACTTATATGGGTCTTAACATGCTCAGTATATAGTGCCGCGGATCTGACACCCATCTATCGTGTGCCGGAGTCACCGAAGCATGGTGTTTAAACATCCAAGTCAATGTTTTTGGTGTTGTTTTGGAGGCTCATAATTTAAAATAAATAGTTAGATCAATATTATGCATTTATAGACATCATTCTCTCAAAGAGCACTCTACCAAAATATTGGCCAAAAGTCGATGTGTCATTTCTCTGTAGGGCGCACCTCAAAGTTGGAATTTCTTTAAAAAGTGCCAAGTTCCAACGGTCACAGATACCCTTCCGTCCCATTGCGAGGAGCGCACCCATTTTCTCTGTATTAGATAGAGCATTACGCTATATTTTCAGACGGTCCCTAAAAGTTTGTGCTTTTAAATGTTCAATAGCTAAATACCGCATTCGAAAATGGTCGTAAACACCCCCAAAATAAAATGTAAATATGACTACATTAGGCTTTTCAAACAACTTCAAATTGTGATAATTCTAAGATAAAGAGCCAAAAACACAATTGGTATTTCTGTGATGATAGTCTTTAATTCAGTATAAAAGAGATAGTGCATCACAAATAAGTGTTACTTATTGGCATACTTCAAAACTGCCACTGGAAAATCACCAAAGAACAATGAATTGGGTGCAACTTTATCCATAATTAACAGGTGTGATTACAATGTGCTTACATTGACCTTTCAATTGTGTGTTATTATCAATACTAACGGTGACTTTGAGCTGGATAAAGTGCAAATCGCTATGTTCCATTTTACTTTATTTTAAGCCTAACAAATAATATTTACAGTGATATCCATATCATTTGACCTTGACACTATTCTAAAATAGCTGAAAATGCCAAATGAAAATGCATCTCTCATAAATCACAACACCATGAGCTTTACAACACATTTCATAATTGATTTTCTCACAGTACTGAATGTCCATAATCATGTTGATATTTTGCAGATTTGTTAGCGTGTAATGAGTACTTGAGGATTTAGTAATTAATTCAAACTTGTCCTTCTATCTCACAATGACCCTTGAAATATGCTAAAAATGCCCTGAAATCATGATCCATCAATCAATTTCCATAAGTATCGTGTTTATAATGCAATTTTCAATTGTGTGTTATTGCATCTGTAACGTGACTTTGAGCTGATGGAATGCAGATCATGTTCCTTTTTGGTTTCTCTTTCAACGCTGCAAATAATATTAAAATGATATCCATATCCATTTTGACCTTGACATTTTCTAGAAATACAGCTGAAAATGCCTGAAAATTGCATATTCACATACTGTGGGGTGAGCTTTTACAAACACATTTCAAATTAGATTTCTACACTAGGACCAAACGGCATGATTCGTCGATATTATGCGATAACTTGTAGCTGTATGACTTACTGTGGAATATCTAGCATTAATTAGTTTTGTCCTACATTAAAATGGACGCGGAAAAATTCTACGCTGATTTATTGTCTTATTGTGATATTTCGCCGTAGTATGTTCTAGGTCATTGCATGGAAGACAAAGTGAATTACATCATAGCTCCTCCAAGTACTCATTACAGACTACAGTACTGCAAATAATTCAACCATGATCAGGCATTCTGTCTGAGAGAAAATATATTTGAAAATGTGTTGTAAAGCTCACGCGGCAGATGTGAATTTGCTAATTTCACGGCATTTTCCAGCTATTTTTTAGAACAATGTCAAGGTCAAATATATGGCTATCATTTTAAATACTTATTTGCAGGCTTGAACGAGAAGAACAAAAATGGAACTATGATCGCATTCATCAGCTCCAAAGTCAGCTAAGTATATTGCAATAACACACAACTGAAATTCATTAAATAAACCTTGTATACTTTATGGAAAATTGATGGATACCATATGATTTCGAGGGGCATATTTAGCTATATTTTCAAGGTCATTGTGATAGAAGACAATTGATTAATACTAAAATCGCTCAAAGTACTGCATTACAGGCTACAAATCTTGCAATATCAACATGATTATGCATTTCATGTCTGTGAAGAAATCACAATTATGAAATGTTTGCTTAAAGCTCATGGGATGTTTTGTGATTTATGAAGAATGTAATTTTATGCATTTTCAGACTATTTAGATAGTGTCAAGGTCAAATGATATGGGAAGTATCACTGTCAAATATTTATTTGTAGCTTTAAGAAATAAAGTAAAAATGGAACATGATTTGCATTTATCACCTCAACAGAGTCACCTTCATTAGTAATTTGAAATAATAATCACACAATTGACAAGTCAATGTAACACATCGTTAAACACCCTGTAATTATGGAAAAGATTGACACCCAATTCATTGTTTTTTGTGATTTTCAGTGGCATTTGAATGCAAGTAATTGCCAATAAGTAACACTAATTTGTGATGCATTATTTCTTTTAGTACTATTAAAGACTATCTATCACAGAAAATATACCATTGTGTTTTGGCCTTTACTTAGAATTATCAACAATTTTTTGAAAGACGTGTTGTGCAAAAGCCTTATGTGTCATTTTAACATTGATTTGGGGTTCTTTCGACCATTTTCGAATGCTTTGAAATTAGCTATGAACATTTAACAAACACAAAACTTTTTAGGTGACTCTCTGAAAATATAGGTAAATGTCTATCCAATAGGAGAAAATGTCGTGTTGCTGCCTCAATGGCACAAGGGTAGATCTGTGACCTTGAACTTGAACTTTTAAAAAAATTCCAACTTTGAGGTGGGCCCTACAGGAAAACGACACAAACTTTTGGTGCCAATTTTTGGTAGTGTCTCCTTGAGCAAGTGATAGTTGATAGATATGCCATAATATTTGGAGTTCTAAGCTTATTTGAATTTTTAAGCTTATGAGCCAGCCTAACGCCTAACAATCACAACTCAAAAACCCCATTGACTTGATGTTTATACACACTCCATCGGGTGACCTCGCACACGAATAGATAGGTAGCTCCAGATCCGTGGCACAATATCTGAGGCATGTTAAGACTATAAAGTTCTTCACATTTTACAGAAAATGAGTACTGTAGCTGCACATCAACTGGCTGCCATGAAACCAGATCAAACATAGAAATATTTTAATTAAACTAGGTTTGCTTGACTGCGTATTGGTTGCTAAGGGAAGCCGTTCTTACGCAACCGTCTTGACCTCTGGGCGGCCAAAAAAATTCATGAGATTTTTCCGTCAGACACTTAGGGAAACATTTGTGGCGAGTTTAATAGAACCCAATCGAAGGGGTCGGGTGACAAATTGTCTGAAAATTGGTTGATTTGACGTGGATTGACCCATTTGGACAATGAATAAAAGTGCAGTGTAAAAAAGTTGAAGCCTTATATATAACATTGTATTCTTTGTATCTTAAAGTTGTGAAGATTTATGTATCAGGCTGCAATGAATTTTGTAAAGTTCTTTATTTCAAAATCAAATCAATGGATCATCTACAGAGGGCAACATGGGCAATTCCATGATTAGTTACGTTACATTTTATGACGAACTTTACTCAACATGTGGCTCTTACATGAATATGCTTTGATATTATTTTTCTGTTTTGGTACTGTCAGTTCTCTAGACTGGCACCTACTTCACAACATCACGCAAAATCATGAGACATGTTTCAGTGGGTAATAACAAGAACTTTGATTATGGTTAGCTACGTTACATAAAAAAGACATGAAAAAAAAGACAAGTCTTTGTCCTCAAAGTTTCCTCAATCTGTTTTCAACTGAAACAAACTGTGGTATTCATGCTATTTCTGGTGTCTTGATAAGTCATTTAATATATAACTGATTGATACAAATCTTTTCATTTTTAACCAGAACATCAAAAACATGGTAACCTTAGTTACGTTACAGTTAGTTACGTTACATTTTGTCCATCCACACAAATTTGCGTTTATTCATGTCTTTTTCAGATTTCATCAGTACCATATCATCGCATATTGTGCCACGCGGCTTTTATCTCCCTCTTCGACACCCCCGACGATGAGAGGAGGCCGGTCGATTGGCCTGGAAAAACACGTGCAGCAATCACACATAATTTTTCCATAAAGCTGACGATTAGTCGACATCAGTTCCCCACACTGTCGGTATTTCATGTCATGTTCTGATTCTCCTAGAGGGTGCTGTTGTGAACGTAAAATTTAGAGTAGAAATGATGTCCCCCATTGTTTCTTCATGATTCATAGTACCCATTAAAACCATTAAAATGTAATACGATTCGAGAAAGAGCAATTTATGTAATTTGTGATTTGTCCAATAATTCATGGAAATGCCCACATACAGATTCGCTAAAATTTTGAAAAAGTCATATCTCTTGACTGGCTTAAAGACACACACTGCAACATTGCGGAAACCCTTTTTAAATAATTGTCAAACTTTGCTATCTGACATATCTGACAATGTTTGAATGAACAAATAAACACCCTAGAATGCAAAACCTTGGACAGTTATGCTGTCACTTGTAAAATATGTACCTAGATAAAACTCGGCAAATGAATCATTCTAGGCTGATGGAAATTCTGCACTGCAACACAGCAGTCTATTGGGGGAAACTGGAATGGTCGGCGTCGCTCAATGATTTTCGCTTTTTCAAAGCACATAATGATCATTTTGTTAAGCAATTGTTTCATGCTTCATTTTTTGACCTTATTAGAGACACTATAAGCAGGGCTCGACACTAGCACTTGCCCGCTTGCCCGGGGCAAGTAAATTTTCATGTCGGGCAAGTAAAAACTCCAAATGTTAAGATTTACTAAAATTTTGATCTTGGAATGAGCAAAATATGACCCAAAACTTCAGAAAAACAAACAAAATATGTCTAAAACTTTGTATTTAATCAACGTACTAAAGTTTATCATTATTTTGTTCTTTAGTATGAGTCTTTAGATTCATAAATCACACCTATGGTAACCCCCAGAATTAAAATAAACATCCAATGCTATAAAAAGGCTTCATTGGTAGAATCAGGGGGAGTTATTCTTAATGTTTTTGATTATCACTTATTTTCGGGCAAGTAAATTTTTCATTCGGGCAAGTAAAAATCTGAAAGTGATAATTTCACTTGCCCAAAGGGCAAGCAGGAAAAAATGTTAGTGTGGAGCCCTGCTATAAGCATGGGAAATCGCGTAACTCAGATTTTTACAACGGAAAACATTGTTTTTCGATGCCTTTAATCGAATTTGCTCAAACTTTAAATGTTTGATGTCTAAAAGACATTCCACCTGTCAGGGGAAACTTCTTGAAGTTCTCCTTTTGGCTTTTAAAGGCACTGTATAACAATGTTTCCAGTTTAAAAATCTGAGCTACATGATTCCCCATGCTACTAGTGTCTTTGATATAGTCTAAAAATGAAGCCCTGAAAAAAATTGCAGTGTAAAACAATCATTAAGTGCTTTAAAAAAGTGAAAATCATTGAGAGACCATTTCAGCTTTTCTCCATAGACTGCTGTGTTGCAGAATTTCCTATCGCCCGATATAAAATTAATGTGCCAATTTGTATCTGCACATATTGTACTAGTAACAGCATAACTGTCCAAACTTTTGTGTTCTACGGTGTTTATTTGTCCATTCAAACACTGTCAGATATGTCAGATAGCAAAGTTCAACAATTTTTTAAACGGGTCTTCCACAGTGTTATATAGTGTCTTTAATAAACTGATAAGTTAAGTTATATTGTACTTTAATAATCTGTTCTGGAAGCCAAAAACAAACAAACAAATAAATAAATAAAATATCTACTTAGGGGAACAGAATACAATTGCCAATCTAAAGTTTATTGAATAATGCAAAGAAAGTATGAGTGAGTAAATAATTAAATGAACAGTACAGCTACTTCAGTTTCCACACAGGTTCTCATCAAAATGTAATTATCAACTCTATGAATGTCTGTATCGCAGGTACTGCTGACAATACAAATGCCATATAACACTAAAGAGAAGAGAGTTATTTCTTTTTATGACTCCCTGATAATAAAATCCACAGTATAAATGTTCTGTAGGTACAATGAACCAATATGTGTATTGGTACACACTGTATACATGTACAATGTATCCAATGCAGTCAGTCACGCCAACATAATGTGTAATGTGTGGTTACCGCAGATCATGTAGGCCTATAATATCATAATCCAGCAAACTGCCATGAAAATACAGCATAATTCTGTTTGTGTGGTTAATTTGTGCAATACATATTCCCCCCAGTCAATATAGGATCATGCCTTGCATATGGCTAGCATATGATATGATCAGGGATTGTTCGGCAAACACCCCACTTCCTGCACGCCCACCACCACGCATGCAGCGCATTCATTAGACAGAGCTGGGCTGACAGTGGGACAAAGATTTGTTTGAGGTCGATATCTATCGAGGATGTTTAAACTCTGATTCCTGTTGATACTTGATATCAATGAGATTTGGGTTGACAAATAACATGGAATATGATTGCTTAACCCACAAGATGTCATCAATGGACTTTTTCTCTCTGCCCCACTTTATAAGAATGGAGATGTATATGTATACACAACTACATGTAGAATCATTGTAAAGGGAACCACTTCCTTCATTTTACCATTATTTATTGAAGGTAGTGTATACTTGTAGTTTTGGTAAATGGTAAAAAAAAAAAAAAAAAAAAAAAAATTACTCCTGTGTTTTTAAGAGACAGCGTAGGAAATACACTGGGGCTGAGGGCGATTAAGCCCCAAAATTAACTAAATAGCCTCCTAAAATCACAAAATAGCCCATCCTCATAGGGTTCAATGTATACATACAGGCATCACTAAATCAGCTTCAAAGTATCCCCCCAAAATAAAATTTTATTTCTGGGCCTGTTAAGAAATATACAATTATATTCAAAAGTAGTAATACCCTGATAATGTATGTACTCTGAAATGTTTTCATTCTTGAGAAACTGATGAAAAAGTGGGGTGGGGGTGTTGGCCAACTTTCTGCCCATAAAACATAAATGGAGTCATATAAATTCCCTAATAATTTTGAAATCATAATTTATTTTCATTGCATACAATTTTCAGTGTTTTTTTTTAGGTCCAGATGGCTTAAGTGACAATGCCATGACAGCCATGTACTTTGTGAAAGATTGATGAAAATTGAAAAAGTTGTCTTATAAGCCAAAACTTGTACATTGGCTTTAACAGAAAAGAAAAAGGGGGTAAAAACATGTAAATTAGGCTGTGGTGGTGGAAGAATTCGATAATATAAGCAGTTAGCTATGAAAGCCGTAATTGAAATAACTTATTGGCTGGTACTGACTACTGAATTTATGTGGTCATCTTAGTCTCACCTGCATATCGTGACAGCTGTTAAGTAATTACTGTATCAACAAATCGTATCATGTCCTTTGCTTTGTCAGGAATATACATGTAATATTGTGTAACGACCCGCTATGTACACATTCAATTCCATCTATTGGCAATGAAACATACAAATGATCTTTAATAATTTCAGAGCTCAGCTACGGAGCTACAAATTTCACTCTAATCATACATTTGTGCAGTTGGCAATGATTGTTGCAAGACATAATGTCAAGATTGGTACATGTACATGTAAACTTGTATGTTACTATGTTTGTGGTAAATTTTATTATCATTTCATCACTGAAAAGATGTTTTAAAAGACGGATTACAGGGTAAGATAATCACTATCATAATTGTATTTTTCTATCTACTCTTTCCTAAATTACCTGACAGTATATGCATTTCATGTATGTATAGATCTGTCCTGCAATCACATCCAATTCAATGAACCACAATATTGTTCATTGAAAACAATTGTACATGTACTTCAAAATGATCCGTTTTGAAAATATGGAAATGCACGAGCATCCATTTCTACCATGTCTATTTCCCCCATTGACTATTGTGTTGCAAATAAGAGTGGGTCGGATATTTAATTAATATGTTGCATTTTAATCCATATCTTTCCAGTGTCTAAGGTCTGTAATTGTCCACACAGGAACTACTAGGTAGGTAGCTCAGAAGTCAGATCATCAAAGTTTGACAACTCTTTTAAATTGAACCTCCACAATGTTGAACAATGTTGAACAATGTCTTTGAACCAATTTTTGAATTAAAACAATACTTAATGCTAGTTTAAGCTAATGCAGGGTTGGGTTCCACACATATTTTTCTTATTTGCTGATTTTGCTCTAAGGGCAAGTAAAATTATCACTTTCAGAGTTTTACTTGTCCGATAGAAACATTTAACTTCCCCAAAATAAAATAAAAATATAACAAGAGCCCTGGGGGGCAGGACGCTCACCTGAGGTCTCACAAACTCTCTATGGTGCCCATATAAAAAACATTAGTAACATATAGTTTTGGCCCTTGGAACCTGATATCTATAGGCACCAACATAGCCAAATGAACCAGTTGGAAAACTTTGTATTCCCTTGCCATATAGCTGATTTTGCCAAGTTAAAGACACTATGCAACACTGTGGAAGACACATTTAAAAAATTGTTGAACTTTGCTATCTGACATATCTGACAGTGTTTGAATGGACAAATAAACACCCCAGAACACAAAAGTTTGGACAGCTATGCTGTCACTAGTACAATATGTGCAGATACAAATTGGCACATTAATTTTATATCGGGCGATAGGAAATTCTGCAACACAGCAGTCTATGGAGAAAAGCTGGAATGGTCTCTCAATGATTTTCACTTTTTTAAAGCACTTAATGATAGTTTTTCACTGCAATTTTTTCAGGGCTTCATTTTTAGACTGTATCAAAGACACTAGTAGCATGGGGAATCATGTAGCTCAGATTTTTTAAACTGGAAACATTGTTATACAGTGCCTTTAAATTAAATTCTAACATCCGTTTTTATAAAAACAAGGCACGCCCTAGTATCTTTACATTTGACCTTTGACCTACTTATGCGACCTTGACCCCAATTTAAGATTGAGGTCACTATACATGTAACATCTACCATTCAAATTAGTCACAAATGGGCTAATACCAACCAAAGAAGAAACTTGCAGGTATATTCTATCATTTGACTTCATTTGACCTTTGACCTACATATGTGACCTTTGACCCCCAAATTACATTGAGGTCCCTGTTACGCACCTACCACCCAAGTTTGGTTGCAAATGGACTTGTGGTTAGAAAGTTATCTAGTTTGGGCCCTTATGGGCCCTGCCCCTTGGGCCCCCAGGGGGGCCTGGTGTACCATTCCAAGAACCCTCTATCCCCTCCCCCTGAGGATCATTCCCACCAAGTTTGATTTAAATCCATTGATGTGAATGTGAATTATTCCCATAGGGCCCTACCCCCAATCTTTTGCCCCCCTTTGGGGCCAAATGGGGCTACCCTGGGCATTGTCATGAGAAACATTAATTCAGTACATATAGAGGTATCTACACACAAAGCGGCTTA
>JZLH01S0200307.1:32382-46381 GCA_001188425.1 Eucidaris tribuloides
AATTCAGTAAGATTGTCTGGTTTCATTCCCCTTTAATGTGTCTTTTTCAATTTTGCGAAAAATGGAGATGAATCTGTGGTGGGTTTTCTTTTAACTCAAAACCGTATGACTAGTGTGTCTGTGTTGTGTTTGTCTAGTGGGCGGCGGAAACAGTTTTCACTCATTCTTCGTTTAAATCGCAGTTATTTTCAAATGTGGACGAGTTTGAATATTATTCGCAATTCCATTTCCATATTGTCCCAACAAATGTGAGTTTCGGTGTGTGTGTGTGTGTGTGTTGTGTGTGTGTGTGTGTGTTGTGTTGTGTGTGTGTGTGTGTGTGGTGTGTTGGTGTGTGTGTGTGTGTGTGTGGGTAGTGTGTGTGTGTGTGTTGCGGGTAGTGTGTGTGTGGTTGTGTGGTGTGTGCGGTGTGTGGTGATGTGTGTGCGTTGTGTGTGTGCGTGTTTGTGTGTGTGTGTGTGATGTGTGTCGTGTGTGTGTGTGTGTGCGTTGTGTTGTATGTGTTGTGTATGGTATATTCGTGTTATGTGTGTGTATGTGTGTGTGAGATGATTTGTATGTGTGTGTGTTTGTGTGTTTGTGGTGTTTTGGTGGTGTGGTGTGTGTGTTTTGTTTTGTGTGTGTGTTTTCGTGTTATTGTGTGTGTGCGGTGTCGCGCGCGTGTTGTGTGTTTTGTGTGTGTTGTGTGTGTGTGTGTGTGTGTGTGTGTGTGTGTGTGTTGTGTGGTGGTGTGTGATGTGTGTGTGTGGCCTGCGAGTGTTTGTGTGTGTGTGTGTAATTCTATAACTTTCTGATGTATAAAAAAAACCCCTAAAATTAACAAGGATGGTTTTGGTACATTGAATTTTAAAATGACATTCGATTATGTGACCAGAAGCAAATCAGATATTTGATAAAAAAATGAGAATAAGTGAACATTTGTGTACAAGACCAATGGAAAGTTCTCCACACTTTCATCTAAAAAGCTGGTAGAGTTGCCAATTTAACAATCCTCCATAACAAGAATCAAATAAACTTTGAACAAACATAACTCTGTAACCGTTCAACCAACTTTGTTCAAACTTTCACTAATTTCCTTCTTGTATTGTTCTGTAATCTCTGAATGCAGGAATGTGTCTGGGTTTCATTCCACTTTAAACTGATATCAGGATATGATTAAAAGTGATAGCACTTGATAGCAGTATGATTGCCTATAGTACACTGAACACCATATATTTGAATGCAGTCAGTTTCTCCACCAAGTGAAGTACTAAATTAAATTGTGGTGTTTCCAACGCACGCAGGTATACGTCATCATAACAACCTCATTTTTTTGTTTACGAGGAAATTTATCACAACTCCAAAGTTCCACTTAATTGCTCCTAGAGGCTGAAAATACACGGAGAGAAATCCATATAGCAATCAGGGGCGGCGGAACGTATTTTCGTTTGGGGGGGGGGCAAAGCCAAAAAAGGGCACTTATTATGTCAAAAGTGGCATTGGGCGCAAGCAGATATTTTCACCATCAGATTAGGTGTTTGCTTGAAGATGCTGTTTTTAGCGGCAATCTAAGTCGAACCCAACCTTTTCTTAAATGTTTTCCGATTTGAAACATGAAATCTATAGGCCTGAACATAAATCCGCGAGCGAGCGGTTTGAGAAAATTTAGAAATGTTAAGTTGTAAAACTCGCTTTGTGGTCTATTCTGGCGCTAATAACAACACTGATTTTTTTGTAGTATTTAAAAAAATAAAGAACATCTGTCTAGATCAAACTTTTCTGCTTGAAATAGCTGTTTCTTCACGGTAATGTATCCTGAGCAAAGCCTTTTTGAAGGGGATTTCTGATCATTAAAACCTGAAATATACATATATCTACCTCGCGAGCGAGCGCAGCGAGCGAGCGGTTTTGGAAAAATTTGACATTTTAAAGGTTAGTGACACGATTGGGAACACTTGAAAATGCCTCAAGAACCAAATGAGTTGAAATATACACCAACTATACACTAGCACGAGTGGATTTCCCACCTGGAAGGATTTGTCTGTAATTTGTTTACTTAAGCAGAATCAAGCATAAACATAGTAGTATCTTATTTTTTTTCGGGGACGATAAAAATAAGCCCCATAGAGAGCCACACATCAGGTTTCCGTGCTACGAGTGATGTTGACATTGTTTATTTTAGAATGAGTCAACGTTTGACTACAATATTTTCACAGGAGAATCCTTGCATAGTTTACTTGATTCTAGAGTAGTTTCAGCCCAAGTTGAGGACTACCCCCAATCATGTCATTTACCTTTAAGTTGTAAAACTCGCTTTGTGGTCTGTTCTGGCGCTAATTACAACTCAGAATTTTTGCAGTGTGTTAAAAAGATGAAGAACATCAAACGAATCCATAAGAATCAATGAGCAAATACGTTAGTGAGGGCAGAGATGATAATAAACTAGTTTCGTTATAAATTACAAAGTCATAATGCACATTGCGAATACTTGAAATTCTGCTGAAGAAAAAGGGGCATTCTTCTCCTTACGAGGTGATTTTCTTTGTTGAAGAGAAGAAAAGGCGACCGTAGGAAAGTTACCTCACGAAAAAAACTTTTTTATCGCTTGACATGCTTGAAGTGTATATAAAATAGGGCCATGTAATCACAACAATTTTTTTGGAGAGGGCCCAAATTTTGCAACCGCAGACGGCTCTATAAGATGAGAAGCCAAATGCCCCTTCTAGGTACATAATGTGCCTCTTCTTTGAACAAAGTATTTTCTTTCTCTACTATGTGCCCCATCAGACAGTCAGAGGCAAAAATACATAGAATAAACAATAACAAAAAGAAAGAAAATCACCTCCAGTGACGAATGTGCGTATATAAAGGTTTCACTGCACTCAGTATGGGCTCAAACCAAGATAAGGCACATTCAACTCAGAAAAAAAGGCATCATTTGCCTTCAATTAAAATGGGGGGGGGGGCAAACAGTAGCATGGCATAATTTTGCTACCACATGAGGGCATTAAGAGGAGATGCTAAATGCTCTTTTAAGGCACAAAATGCTTGTTGAATATAATTTACCTAATTATGTCTATTGTAGGCCTATACCTGCCCCGTTAGGGGGAAAAATGAATATAAATGTAATGAATTGAAATTAAGGGGGTTAATGGGATTACAGGATTCTTCGAATCTTAAGGGGTTAAAGAAAGTATAAAATTCAAAGAAGAAAATAAGTGATCGACAAATTCGATTGGGGTGCTACAAATAGACAAAATTAAGTGTTAGATAACAGGGAAAAGTTGATCAATAAAGGGTTCACAAGAGTTTGGGGAATAAAGGGGATAATGACGGGATCGGGTAACGTTGACGTCGGCACTTATCTATGTTGTATGATTCGAGCGGGAACAATGGCAGGGATATTTTGAGAGTATGAATGTTGTTTAAATAGGAAAAGTAAATAGTATGATGAGGGACCTAGACAAAATTATGGGGTGATTTGGAGGACTTAATTAGCTGATTGGACGGGAGTAAATTAATCGAGTAGTCCGTAATGTACAGGGTTGAATGGGGATAAAATTTAATCGAAGGGTCCTGATAATTAAACGGGCTGTAATTGGAGGGAATTTTGAGGCTTAATCCAGGGGGGGGGGGAACAATACTGGAATGTTCAATGTCAAGCAGCTAGGTTGTAGTATTGAATAGGTGCATGATCTTGTATAAAGTCCTGTCCCCAACCCTTTCATTTGTACTCGACTCCCATCCCCCGAACCACCATCTACACATGTACTAACAAGGAGGGGTTTTTGCTGAGATTCCTGAGAAGTTGCTACAGAACTACCCTAATAGAGTTGGCAGTAACGAGACATCAGAGGTTTGCAGTCTATAGAATTATTGTTGGTAACAGCCGGAGTCGAGTCGCCATTTTGAACAATAATTGGTAGTTAGTCCACATCGACTACCATTTACTGCTGAACTCTCGTTGCCAAACTATACGGCTGCACGAGTTCTACAAATAATCGTTCCGGTCGTGTAACGTTTGTCGTCGAACTCTCGTTGCCAAACTATACGTCTGCACGAGTTCTATAAATAATTGTTCCGGTCGTGTAACGTGGTCGTCGAGCCATCAGCAGCGTCATCATCGTCCGCATCATTTTCCAGAGTCATCAGGATTCATTGAGACATCAATCTTCACACCAGCATAGCCCAGAGCGAGAGTAAGAGACTGTTTTCAGTAATTGTCAACCGCGTATAAAGTCCTGCAGGTAATCGCGCTAATTTCATTCCCCCTACTAATCACTTGCCCTATCCTACCCTTTCCTGAAGTTAGTACTATTGTAAGTTAAATTATATAATTAAGTTTTTTTTGTGAATGTTGATTGTTGTAGAAGAGATCGGATATTGAATTGATTTATAATTTTAATAATTTTTGAATATAAATAAAGTAGTAATAATCAAGTGTATATAATATTAGACCAAGAAGAGAGGAGAGTTCCAACCTAATCAGAGCCAAATTAAAAATTCCATTCTTTGATTTTGATTTAAAGTAACTGAAAGTTTTACATTGCTTGATTTATTGTTTGAATTTCCCCAAATGTGGTCAGTGGAATTGGTAGCATGCTTGTGTGTATGGTATGTCTTTTTCTGTGTCGTTGTGATCGTGTCACTATGCGCATGGTTATGGAGAGCGGAGATTAGATTTTATAGCGAAGCGAATTGAGAGTACATGGCCTGAGTGAGTTTGTGACAGTGGTAATTTGGTGTGTCTATACGTGTATACTCTAACCCCAGGGCTCCCAGCGGACCTGCAACAAAAAGGGGGGCCTGGATAGTCGGTTCCGGAATAGGGGAGCATTTGATTTCCCCCGGACCGGGTGATGGTTAGATAAAGAAGACAAATATCAGCAAAAATGAGTAGACTGAAAAAGGCGTCATTTCACAAAGGGCACATTTCATTTTGAAAAAAAAAGGGCAAGCGTCATTTCACAAAGGGCACATTTCGTTTTGAAAAAAGGGCATTTTTTTGCTAACCAATTTTTTTTTTTTTGCGGGGGGGGCAAGTGCCCCCCCCCCAATGCCCGCTGCGGCTTCCGCCCCTGGCTTGTTGTTGTGAAAGAGATGGGAGATTTATGTGACTCTTGAGGTTAGAATCGCTTTAGCTTCTTTACTCCGATAAGAACATTGTAGGTTGAGCAATATCTTGGACACAATCTTAAGAAACCATTTTTCGCAGATAGTGTTTGCAATTTCGTGAGTCCGCTTAGAACTCAATTCATATTCACACACTCCCTCCGGAAAATGAATTTAAATCTTGCAATAGTTCATCTTCTACTCTCTAAATTACACAACTGTGGTTAGGGACCAATCGACTTTGGATTTAGATTTAAGTCTCAGTGATTTATATTTATGTGACAATTGCTTAAAATCCAAATATCGACTGGTCCCTAACCACATCCATTCAGGATTTATTTTAAATCCGAGTAATTTAAAGTGTAAATGGATATTTACATTTTGATACCCAAACCGAAGATCGTCGTCATGAAAACAATGTTAATGATAATATAGCCTATGCTGTTAAGGACAATATTCCGTTTGCATATATATATTTTTGAGAAACATACACACACATACATACATACATACCTTCACACATACACACATACACACATAGCATACA
Organism: Eucidaris tribuloides; assembly: GCA_001188425.1. Lineage (NCBI taxonomy): Eukaryota > Metazoa > Echinodermata > Echinoidea > Cidaroida > Cidaridae > Eucidaris > Eucidaris tribuloides. The sequence goes on from JZLH01S0200307.1 coordinate 38,021, forward strand.
CACATATATACACACACAAACATACACACAAACACATATACATTAACCTTCACAACGCACACATACACGATCTCACACGAACACACAAACACACACACATACAAATGCATACGCACACATAAATTATAATATACATAAACTCCAATAAAACACACACACATACATATGCATACGCACACATAAATCATAATATACACACACTCCAATAAAAAACACACACACACACACACGCGCGCGCACCTCATGAAAACAATGTTAATGATAAAATGTTATCACAGTAAGGCAATGCTGTTGAGGACAATATTTCGTTTATACATATATATTTTTGAGAAACATACACACATACATACACACATACACACATCGCATACACATATACACAATTACACACAAACGTATACACACAAACACACTAACCCCTACAACACACACATACACGATCTCACACAAACACAAATACACACGCATACACAATATACATTATAATATACACACACTCCCACAAAACACACACACAAACACATAATCAAGGTTCAACATCGTACCAACTTACTTAATTATGGAACTTTATACCTGCCCTTTCATTTCACAGTTGAACTTCTTCGTAAGAGTACGAGTATAATCTTACAAAATTGTTTACAGTACTATTATGAATAATTTATACGTTCTACTTTTTGTGTTTACATCCATAATAGCATGAACTATCTTATATTTTGTTTACAGCGTTATCATAAAAAGTTGATATATGTTTACATTTTGTGTTTATATTGTGTGCATGTTTATATATGATACAATATTAAAGTAATATGACAAAAGGTCAGGGCAGACAGACGATTTTTTTTTTGAAAAACGCGTGCACGCACACACACACACACACACACACACACACACACACACACACACACACACACACACACACACACACACACACACACACACACACACACACACACACACACACACACACACACACACACACACACACACACACACACACACACAACACACACACACACACACACACACACACACACACACACACACACACACACACACACACACACACACACACACACACACACACACACACACACACACACACACACACACACACACACACACACTCACTTGGTTTCATTTTGTTTCTTTTCCCGTATGTTTTACGGTATTCTTCCACAAAAAGACAACGTCTCCAAACGGAAATGAATGACCCCATGTTGAACTATCACATGTCTTTTCCCACCAAAAAATTCCTTTATTGTATCTCTTACAGATATCTCAAGCATGCACACTGATGAAAGTTATGTATCCTCAAATCAATTCTTCTTCAGTTTTGTCCACATTATACTTCAACCAAATTTATTTTCAATGACATGACAGAAAGAGTGTAAAGCGAAAACATTCAACAATTGACAACAACAAGAAGAGCAACAACAAGAAAGTTTTACTCCGGATTTCAAGGAACGATTTATTTATTTTCCTTTCGAACAGACATATTTCAAACCTGTATCTTCTTCGGTTTTTTTGGTTTTTTTTTACTCGTTTTAAGTTTTGTTTACTTACATTTAATTCAATTAATCACACCAACAGGTGAATACAATATTTCATTATTGAAAAAAGAGTCATGAAGATTCGTTCGCATGTACTTCATGCCAATTAAAGGCAGTGGATCTCATTTACAAACATCCCTGCAGACCAGAAAAAGATAACCCATGCCCCTATAGGCTATTGATGAAGGGTATGTCTGTGAAATCTGGGGTCAGTAATTACCTAGAATTTGAAAAATGCGAAAGAAAAATAATAGCCGTTTAGTGTACGTTCTATGGTAGGATTTTTTTTTTCTCGCGAGAAGAAAATTCAAATCAGAGTCAAACGGTCACTATAATTCCACTAAAACTGAGTGTCTAGCCCCTATATTTTGATAAAGGTTCCGAGATGACATTTTATTCTAAATGCCATTGTATTTACACAGTGCTAATTTGTAGGCATGCAAAAGAGATGCCCTGCCTTTAAACCATAAAGACGTCTTGTAGGAGTAGAAGCTGTGGTTGATTACTTTGGGCACTGGCTCTCGGGGACACACCTCGGAACCCCGGATGACCTATCGACCAGGTGAGTGGCATCGGGACAGTAGCAGCCGAGATGACACGCCCAGTCACAGAACAGGGGTTCGGGCTCTCCGCAGTTCCTCATGCATCCGCCACACGTCGTGTACTGCAAATCACCCGGACAGTTGGGATTGGATGTGGCCACTGAGAGATCTGAGGGATGGAAATTGGTCCGTTTTGAAAAAAAAAAATGGTGCGAAACAACTACGAAATAAGAAGACCGTGTACATGTGTTTAAAAACTAATACTACTTTTATTATTATTATTATTATTATTATTATTACTATCATCATTATCGCTATTATTATTTTTATTATTTTTATTATTACTTCTACTACTACTACTACTACTACTACTACTACTACTACTACTACTACTACTACTACTACTACTACTACTACTACTACTATTATTATTATTATTACTACTACTACTACAACTACTACTATTACTACCACCACCACTACTACTACTACTACTACTATTACAACTATTACTACAACAACTACTATTACTACTACTATCACTACTATTACAACAACTACTACTACAACAACTACTATTACTACTACTATCACTACTACTACTACTACTACTACATGTACTACTACTACTACTACTACAACTCAAATCAACTCCCCCAAAAGATCCACAACTCAACTTTGAGCGTCGAGATCTCTCTTGATATTATATAATACAACACTTGATATTGGTGTTGTTGAAAAGCCTGTCGTTTCTCTTTACAGCGATACCTCATTTGTCATGATTTCGTCTGCTAATAAGGGGCCAAGTCAAAATAATGTGAAAAGTTGCAAAATGCATTGTTGTCATCACAATTTCATTGTTTATTATTATAGAGAGTGGAATGTGTTTAAATATTGTGGTGGTTTTCATTTTTCAATGAAGTATAATGTATTGTTTAACATTTAATTATGAATATTAAATGTGATTTAAGTGGGTAATTGTAAAAAAAAATCTGTGTGTTTGAGTTTTCACGGTCGGGCGGTGTACGCGCGTACAGTGAAAAGGGTATCAAATTCGCCAAAATCAAGGTAAAGGGGTATACTTTTAACATAAGGTTTACTTTAAAAGGGTATCTTTTCAGACTTGGATACTTGTTTAGGGTATTCAACAGAAGGCTCACTTTAAAAGGTTATCTTTTCCGACTTGAATACTTGTTTGCTGTATTCTGAAATTGACTGATAATTACTTGTCTAGGGTCCATGTTGAAAGTCCATATACGCGCATGGTGTACACCTTGCATAACAGTGCCCCCCCCCCCCCCCACGCTTTTACCAAAATCGGTGGAGGGGGGGGGAAGAGAAATTAATAAAGTTAACAATAAGGATGAAATCGACATTTCGAGACGAAAATGAAGCCGACAGTGATAAATTTGAATTGAAAGAGTGATATAATGTATCTCCAAGACTTATACAAAATTTCAACTCCTTTCTTTATTTTTGCAATTCATAGTTGTATGAACGTGCTTTTACCAGATTTATAGTATATTAATTTCCCTGTCTGAAAGATCTTTAGTTGGTTGATATGATGTATATCTGTTCGTGCGTTTACCCTGGTACAGTTTTACAATGTAATACGTCCCGAAACGGAAAGATACTATTGCATAGACACATAAACAATGATAATAACTGAACATAATATCGAATTACGGTTATGCAACTTCTTTGCCTTGTCTTTTAAATCGATTGTACAAAACCCAACTTTCATAATTATGCTTGTGTATATTTTGTGTGCTAATTTGACTCATCATAAGCAGTTTTAAAACTGAAAACCTTTACACACAAACAGTGGCGCAAATCCATTTTCAAATGCCAGATTGACCAGTCCAAACACAATTCCTTGACAAGCCGGGGGAGGGGGCGGTCGGCGACGCAATAAACCATACTTTGTCAGCCATTTTTTTTCTGGGATAGCCAACATTGCCCAGCCCAACAATTTCTGACGGGGGGGGGGGGGGGGGGACGGTCGACCAAACCATATTTTGCAGCCAATTTTTTTTATGACAGCCACATATGCCAGGCAAACACTTTCTGACAAGCGGGGGGGCATTGGGGGGGCGACTCAAAAACCATATTTTTCCACGCAAAAAAAATACTGCCAAATAACTGGCAAAATTGCCAGCCAAATATCAAATTCGTGAGGGGGCGGGCGACATTGATTTGTGTCCCCACTCTTTCAAGAATCGTGGGGGGAGGGAGGGGGACACTGAACCCACCTGTCCCCCTGGATTTTGCAGCCCAATGCCACACAAATTAGTTATCTAGCAGATGACTGTGGCAATTTAAGTCTAAATTTAAATTTACGTTTTGATTACTTTGCTAAAAAGAAGATTTTAATCATCAGATTCAATTTTAATTGTAAATGAATGAGTTGACATTTGTGCGTTCTATTTGTCTTAGAATAAAACTGGGTTTGAAACGAGAAACCTGAAAATAAACGGGAGACCTACCCTCCCTACTCAAAAATATTGCAACGTACACTGTAACGCATTTATTTTGAGTTGAAGGGGTCTTTTATAATGATATCCTAATGAAATTTGTTATCGGAAAATAAATTATTGGAAAAGAAATAATGAATATTCTTTCTCCTCTTTTCTCCCAGGCGGGAAGATTATCAAATGCAGGCGCATGTTCGACAGAAGGACTGAACATAAAATGTAACCCTGTTTTCGCCTCCCTATAGGGTGGGGTGTTCATTCACACAAGCATCGTAATTCATTTGCATATTTCCCGTGAAACGGTTTTATTGGTTTGGAAAGACTTCCAACAATCAAAAACGTTAAATGTTTCTCTGTCGCAATCTCGGAAAGAAGACAACACCCCTCAAAGAAGAAAGTGTTTCCTATCTTCATAAGACAGTGGGAATAAGCCTTCTCTCCGCATCATTATATCTAATGTACTGAAAAGTCGCATGACAATAAATTCTAGTATTTGTGCAATAGTAAACCTCCTTTAGAAATGAAAAAGAATAAGAAATTATAACTTGAACAGGTCATGTCCGAAATATGGGGCGTATCCTCCTTACCACTGTCTAATGAAGATAGGAGGCGCTTTCGTCTTCGCGGGATGTGGTCTTCTTTCTGAGACCGCGTCAGAGGAACACATTGGCATTTTGTTTGTTTGTTAGAAGTCTTTTCAAGCCATCAAAACCGTTTCACGGGAAATACGAAACCGCATTACGATGCTAGTATGAATTAACACCTCACATCTACAAGGAGGCTAAAAAATGTTAAATTCTTATGTTCCGGCCCCTCTGCCATGTGTGCGCCTGCAGTTGATTATCTCTTCGCCTTGGAGAAGAAAGGATAAATAGTTTTCATTGATTTCTTTTGAAATAATTCGTTATTTTCCAATAATAAACTTCATTAGGACGTCTTTATAGAAAGACCGCTTCAACTCAAAATACAGTCATATGTTATATATGTATATGTTGCAATTCTTTTGAGTAGGGAGGGTATATTAACATCTTCTGTACAGAGGGAAACTGATATCAGCCAAATTTGAAGGGATGTGAGAGTCTGTTTGTGTAGAATTCAATTGAAGAATGTTTTGCACATTAATTTGAATCTCATTTCCCATCATTACATCTGGGACAAGTAAAAACAGAATGTTCTCATTATCCCCGCTTCTGTGTTTTATCTGCCAAAGACATGATTATATTCATAATTTCAAGCAATGAGTCGCAGATTTTCCACGCAGAGCTCGATAATAAATTATTTAAAAGAAATATCCCGTCTACATTTTAACAATTTCTCAGGTCAACCATACTTACCGACCATACATCCCACCAACAATATGACGGACATATAAAGTGCGAGTCTGGCCATGATGATTGTGATCAGCTGGTGAAGTATTGGAGTAGATGGCCGAACGTTTTGAAGTGTTGAAACAGGAACTAAATCGGATACGGGGAAGACTTTTCACGACCTTCGCTTTCTCACAAAAGCTGTCGACGAATGTTGCACAGACTTCGAAGACAGCCAATTTTAAAGATTTTGAAATGCCATGACTCGTAAATACAGTGAATAGATAAGGTTAGTAAATTTAATCTGCATGTGATATATACACAGAAATTATAGTTTAAGTAACGCTTTATAAGAAAGAGCCAAACATAATCATTTTTATCTAGGCTAGGCGCCATACTCCTGACGCGATTTCTGATAAATGTTTCGTCTGCCATAAAAATTAATTGCTGTCACGGCTTAGGCCAGTAGTGGAACAGCACTGCTACTTTGAATGTGGATAAAAGAAAATATACTTATCATTTTACAAAGTGAATCTTTCTAATATTTCTTTTTTTGTAATACTCCCAATACCCACGAATCAAATCCCACCTTACCGCACAATAATCAATATTGTTGAAAATTGAACTTTATAGTAGATTCAATAGTTTCAACTCACAGTCTATGATGTAACAGCTGTTGTTCTACCGAGGGAGGGAGTTAGACTCGAAGTACGGCGGATGGCAAGCCGGCTGGTGTACACCCAGAAGTAAATAAGATATTATTGCACAGTCCCGGTGAAATTAAAGAGTGCAGCTCTATACTTGTCCGCATGACAACAACGTTGAAAAAAAAACCCCTACTTCCTCACAACAACTCGATAGTCAATAATTTGATTATGCAAGTGTAGGCCTAAACAAATAAACTATTATTAAACTTATAATAGTTAAAACAGTGGTTATGATATGGCCCGTATTTTAGACAGAACCTCTTCAAGTTATAATTTCTTATTCTTTTTCAATTTTAAAGGGGTATAGTAATTCAAACATCCTACTGCACTTTCATTTGACTTTTCATTACATTGGACATAATGCTGTGGAGCGGAGGCCAGTCAGGCTACCATATTTAGTCAGTAGCCACATCCTTCTTATCACTGTCTATGAAGATATAGGAGACATTTTCTCCTTGTGGTGTGGTCTTCTTTCTGAGACCGCTTCAGAGTAACAGATTGACAATTTTTGTTTGTTGGAAGTCTTTCCAAACCATCCAAACCATTTTACGGGAAATATGAAACAAAATTACGATGCTAGTGTGAATTAAAGTTTAAACACCTTATTATTGGGAGGCGAAAAATGTTAAATTTTGTTTTCTAGGCCCTCTGTCGTGGGTGCGCCTGTATTGGATAATCTCTCCACCTTGGAGGAGGAAGGAGACAGAATATTCATTTCAAATAATTTGTTATTTTCCAATGATAACTTCACTGTATTGAGGCCTGGAGCACAGACTAAAGTTTATCCTTGATACCATTACACGACACGGGTCAAACTTTGGACTGATTTCGTATGCAATCTCTTACGCCCAACTGTGTATTATCTGCGTTGCAGTCACTGACCTCGCACGTACACAATACACACGACCGTGGTTGGAATACATAGGTATGTGCATTACATCCGTCCGTTCAACCAGTATAGGATCCACAGGTTCAATATCGAATCGAGTGGTATTTATTTCCGGTATAGGATTGATGAATCAGGTGGAACAAGCACAGGTAAGATTAGATCATAAGAATAACTGGGAAGGAGGAAAAGTATAGGCAATGGGGGGGGGGGGGGGTGTCCATATTACTCTTCATGCGCAGTACACCAAGCTGCAAGGAAGCATTCTTGTTGCTAGCGTGGATTCCTTGCATTTACAGTAATAAACTATATATTCCCTGTTTTTCTAAAAGCATCTCTTCAATTATGGCTGCATGGTCTAAGCGCTGGAAAACAGCGGCGTGTTGGGGTCTGTTTTGAAAGTAACGATAGCCACCGTGGAATAGAAGTGATCCCCGATACCCCCCCCCCTCCCCCACCCATCCCGGTCGGCTCGGGCGGCACCCACCTGTAAACCTGGTCAAAACAGGATGAATTCTTCTCAAACTTTGCCTGAAGTATACACAATATGTGAGGTATACTATTATACCTAATCATCCACTTACATTGTACCAAAAAAATAAATAAATAAATAAATGTAACCCCGTGTTACATGTACCTCTTGATGAACGGAAATTTAACCAGACGCACATTATTTTAATTAAACGGGGTCTCCATAAGGATGACGTTTGAATTTATTTTTAAAAGTCGTGATTTAATGTTCTCATTCATGACATACTCGTGGCAAAAGGTGATAGGGGTATTGCATATAATTTGTCTGTTAATCTCTTATTGGACACAGTGCGTCCCATGAAAAACAGAACCATAAAACAAAGGCTTATTGTGCAGAAGCAATGGGGCGTATGATTGAAAAAAA
>JZLH01S0200318.1:399-5399 GCA_001188425.1 Eucidaris tribuloides
AATTCCAGCTCACTTTCAGGCATAATTTGGTCCATGCAGATGTATTCAAAATGCTTTCATGACTGTATTGACCAGTATTACTATGAAAATGTACATCATTGACTGCCAGAACTAGCTGCGTTGTTGTGTACCCTGGGGGTCAGTTCTGGGGCCCAGTTTATTTCAGACCACTTATTTTCACCTACTGTAGCATAATTATCATTACCACTTAAATGCAGGCAATACATCCTGGTCTACTTTTCTTTCAACACATCTTAATCTGAAACCAATAATGCACTTCATTCTCTGGAATCGTATGTGGAAGAAATTAAAAAGCTGCATGTCTGTAAAGTTTCTAAGAGTTAGTGATGATAATACTGAGCGTATTGTGTTCAGTATTAAACAGCAATTTGATAGTAAAGTTCTATTTGTAATTGGCTCTTCCATCATTAGTCCTGCATCATGTTCGTAACCTTGGCATACATGTACATGTACCTGTACCTGTGTACTCTCGTGCGACGATCACTGGCACCACCGGTAGCTAGTGAACGGACATCGTGCACTTGTTCAGACTTGCATACATACATGATGGTGCTAATAACGTCACGGCCCTGCCTGCTTATTGCTGCAGATGGCAGCAAACAAGGTATCTTGAATTTTATGTATTTTCACATAATTAATGCAGATATCGCGATTATCGAAGTTAACGATAACAAACAATTAACACATTTATCGCGAGTGTAAACTTTGACGTAGTTGCCTGTGTACTGCTCAATTTAAATATGGCATTTATTAGTCAAATTTTAATATAGAAATATTTTACCGAAAAAGCAACACAAAACTTAATTTATTGTTACTTCATGTTTAATATGGGTAATGCATGTCTGAGACTCTTTTGAATAATCTTAAAAGAGTGCAAGGTATTGCTGCTTGAATGAAAACTCATACCTAGCCTTTCAAAAATATTACACCAATATTTATCAACCTACTCTGGTATCTAGCATAAATAGGGAGTTGTCTCACACCTCTCTTCTAAACAGCAGATTTTTATTCTTATTTTTTATGTTCATGGATTTGCCCTGGGGGTAAATGTCTTTATTGCCAAGGGTATGACAACATGTAGTTAGTCACTGGATAATGAGATGCAATGGAACAATTTTGGTTATGTGCAATTTTGTGAAATTGTGCTTACCTTTTACTGTCTTGTATTATTTGTATATCTTGAATTTATTCTATTTCATCAAAAAGACATCATGCTCAACAATAACTTTTGTGCACCCCACTCCCATTTCATTACATTTTGCTTAGGTTATGAGCTTGCATGATTTGTGTGTGTTGTGTGGTGTTTTATGGTAATGCAAAACAGTTGTCCAGTTACTGAATGTTCAAATCTATCCCAAATATAGGGATTGATTCAGTTACATTGTATAATGGTATTCATGAAACAAAGTAGGTTGCATGTACATTACCTTGCTAATTTTGCACATACATGTACATGCATCATGGGAAGTGATGTTTTGTGTGTACTTAATTGAACTTTTGTATATGGTGAAAAATGAATGTTGCTCCCATTTTGTTTTAGATAGACCTATAGCTATTAATGCCTTGAAACTTGCATGCGCTGAAATGCTTCCATTTTTGAGAAATCAATAAGAAAATGTCAGGCGTGATAATGCTGTACTTTATGAATTGTCGATTTATTTAGAAATTATTCTGATCAATCAAAACTATACCCCAGCATCAGTTGATACATGTTTTCATGACGAAACCGTTGAGATAAATGGGCTTGCTTCTTTAATCTTTTGTTAGGCAATGATTTATAAACTACATGTACTATTGTTGAAATTGTAGCCTTGCATCAAAAGAATTTTTCACCTTTTTTCCCCAAGAAATGTCGTTATAAACATAGAAAATCTTAAGTTTGTCAAAACATACTCTTCATGCCTGTGTACTACTGAGCCCACAATTGATTTAATAGGAGCGCAGTATTTGAATCGCTCATGAATAAGTTACATTTAGATGTGTGTGGATGAGAAGACTGAACATATGAAGAGGCTTTAAAGAATATTTTGTGTTCATTTTTCCCCATTTATTTATTATGCCTCCGCCCCGTAAGGGACCGCGGAGGCATTTATGTTTATCGGTTGCCGTCCTACGTCCTTGGCGCCGTACGTCCGTACGCCGTACTTCCGTACTCGCGTCCGTGCTGCGTCCGCACTTCTTCGTGAACAAGATTTACTGAGTACCGGCGGAGGATTTTAATGAAACTTGGACCAAGGATGGACCACTAGCAAGGATGAATTGATTAGATTTGGGACAATTCCGGTCAAGGGTCAAATAGGTTCCAAAAGGTCAATAACTTTACCCCAAAAAGCCATTTCTTTGCCTATAACTCGCATAGGAGTGCGCTCACTGTTGATAGTAATTGGTGGTTAGTTAAGAAATAAAAGACAAATATTTTGGTGAGCAGTCACAGCGCGGTCAAAAGTGAAGGTCAAGGGATCAAAAGTGCTAATTAACTGTTGTCCCCAAAATGTCATTTCGTGCCTATAAATCCAGTTAGGAGTGTTATTCACGTTTGATAGATTGGGTTAAGGTTAAAAACAAAAAGACAAATATTTTGTAGAGCACAGGGGGTCAAAGAGTCAAGCGCCAAGGGTCAAAGGTCAATGGAACATTGTTGTCCCAAAATGCCATTTTCTGCTGTAACCCCCCCCCTCCGAAGTAGAGTGTCTCACTGGTTAATAAATTGGGTGTTTAGGTTAAGAAAACAAAGAGACAGATCATTTTGGTAGAGTCCAGGGGTCAATGGTCAAGGTCAAGGGTCAAAGCGTCAATGCCCACTTTGTCCCAAAATGCTAATTTATCTGCCTATTTAACTCCATAGTTAAGATTGCTTGCTGTTGACATGCAATTATTGGTGTTGGGAGAACAAAAGACAATACTTTGGTAGACGTCACAGGGGTCAAAGATTGTGTCAAGGGTCAAAAGTCGATAAGCGACTTTGTCCCAGAAAAGTCATCTATTCTGCCTACATGTATTTGGCGAGTGTTTCACTGATGCCTGTAATTTTGGCAGGTTCCTGTGTAAAAATAAAAGGCAAATATTTTGTACAGGTTATAGAGGCACAGTGTCTAGGTCAAAGGTCAAAAGGTCATTGAACTTTGTCCAAAATGCCATTTTCAGTCTATAAAATCAGTTAGGAGGCACTGTTGATATAATTGGTGGTTTAAGTAGAAACAAAAGAAAATTTTTGGGGATACTCACGAGTGTCAAAGGTCAAGGTGGATTGAGTACATGTGAAAAAGCAAAAGATTTCATGCAGATGAATAGGTCAAAGGTTGAGGTAAGATGACTTTGTTCTGAAAGGTTATACATGTATTTAGTATTTGATCTACTGAAGGTCATTTGTCAGTAAACTGTTCCCATCATCTTTACAGTTACTTGGTTTCTTGAAAGTCGATAGCGATCATACTATGAGCCAGTTTTATGTGCTACATGTATAGTGGGCGGAGGCGTACCCATTGACTGCGCGCAGTCGAACTTTTCTAGTTTTATTTTGTTTTGTGGGGGGAGGGGAGGGGGTGCAGGGAAGTATTTGTAGGTAATGTGCTGCTGAATAATCCAAATTGCACAAATTAGGGCATGTTTTAGAGATGGAGATAAATAGTGCCAAATTAGACCAACCAGTAATTTCATTTTCAATGTGAAAACCATATAGAACAAGCTACATGTTCCATATACATTTCCCCTTTAATTTAATACTATTCTGCACAGTGAATATATTTTTTTTCTTATTTGGATGGGGATTTTAGACAAAAACATGTGCCATCTTGAAGATTGTGCCATTTTGAAGACTTAGCTACTGGTATTTAAACATCAGAAAGACGTTTTCTGATTAATAAATATCTATAGATTCTGACAAAATTACCTTGCCCATGCTAAGAAAATTTTATGTGAAATAAGTCTTGTCTATTTAGTTCAAAACATTTGCCATTTTACTTATTTTTCATGTGGTAAATAATCTATTGCACATTCAAATCCTCCACCAATGGTCAGTATGACCTCAAGAGGATGATTGGATATGGATACAAGCTATTATTTTCATTTTTCCTTTAATTTGCACTGTGAATATTTTATTTTTTCTTATTTGGATGGGGAATATTTTAGACTGAAACGTGTGCCATTTTGAAGACTATGCTTTTTAAACATCAGAAAGACAATTTCTGATTATCTATTATGAGAAAATTACCTTTCTCATGCTAAGAAAATTTAATGCAAAATAAGTCTTGTCTGTTTAAATGTTCATAACATTTGCCATTTTACTCATTTTCCATGTGGTATATTGCACATTCAAATCCTCCACCAATGCACAGTATGACCTTGAGAGGGTAATAAGACGTATCCATATTTTTCAATATTTGTCAGTCATCATTGTACTGTGCATCATTGTCCTGTTACAATTCATGCTGAGATTATGTGCTGTAACCACATTCTGTTGTGAGTATATAATTGTATTTTGTATGCCTATATTGTTTCCTGCTTTTTTCTTTTATTCATTTGTTTCTGTTGTGAATTTGCTGCTTATTTGAAGAAGTAACATATTTTACTCATCTACATTTGTGTTTTCAGAAGTTGTGTATGGGTGTGTAAAAAAAAAATATATTTTAACTACTGCTTTAAAGAATATGATTTGTCCTTAACATTGTAATAGCTAATTTGTAATCGGTAATTACAAGATTATGTTACATATGTATGTGTATGGTATATGAAAAGTTGAATATTCACTAATTGCTGCGTAATGGAGAATACAAAGTCATGGTATTTGCTGTGTTTGGCTGCTGTGAAACATTTTGTCATTAATACTTTTTGGAAATATTGATATCAAGCTTGCCGTATAAGTTAAAAGTAAAACATTTAAGAGACACATGTCAAAAATAATAATTATATATATTGCCATTGGGGATAAAGTTGACTCACTGTCATATTTGGTTATATTTTGATGTTGTCTTTTTGTTTAT
>JZLH01S0200318.1:10399-15865 GCA_001188425.1 Eucidaris tribuloides
GCTGTTGATTTGGCCGTGAAAAAAGCTTTTGGCCGCGAACATTTCTTTTTTTGGGGGGGCACGAAAATAAATATCTCTGCACCGCCGGTGAAAACATCGTTCCCAGGGTCCTGCGTAAAATCAAACATTATGAAAAAATAGGATAATACACCTCTTCCGAGTCCTTTCAGTGAACAAGGTAAAGAGTATAGTTTTACCTGCAGAAGCGGTTTGTTTCCAGGGCTCCTGCTGCATCTATTCCAAAAGACCTTGTCCTCACAAGCCGTATGGCCATAAGGAGCAAAATAGATAAATAGACAACGCTCTGTTGCTTATGTGATGAGTACAAACCGAGAGAAAATCACTATCTCCTCTCAAGTAGAAGTGTCGATCATGGGGTGGGGGCAGGGGGCGATCGCCCCTCTCCCCATGAAAATAGTTTGGGGGGGGGGGCAAACATATCGATTAAACATAACAAAACATAACAACTTGAAAAAAATTCATATGCAATGCAAATATATGTTTTAAATAGAATTTTGCGGTTCTCGGCTTTTGCAATTATTATACAGAGAATAATAAACCTGTGGGCCGCTTCACATGTCCCAATGAAAAATAGTGGAAAGATTACTAGTATAAAAGTAAGTACCAGAAGAAATATGCAAATGAAGTCATTAATATGCATAATTTGCATCATCAGTTTGCTTGGGTAACACTTGTACTCAACACTACCCACATGCCAAGCAGCATGGAAATCAGACTTGGAGCAGTCAAGGTTCATCTTTGTTCTTATTAGACAATTAGAAGAAAAATGCAAATGAGGTAATTAATACGCATATTTTCCAACATCATTTTGCATGGGTAACACTTGTACCCGGCACTATGGAAAGTGGTTGAAGTTCACCTTTGTTCTTATCAGCCAATCAGAAGAATTATGCAAATGAGGTCATAATATGTATATTTCCCGTCATCAGTTTGCATGGGTAACCCTTGTACCCGGCACTATCCCCATGCTGAGCGGCATTGAAATCGGACAATGGAAAGTGGTTAAAGTTCACCTTTGTTCTTATTAGCCAATCAGAAGAAATATGCAAATGAGGTCATTAATATGCATATTTCCCGTCGTCAGTTTACATGGATAACTTTTGTACCCGGCACTACCCACATGCCAAGCGGCATCGAAATCGGAGTTTGCCTTCTTGGCGAGGTTCACCTTTTTGGTGTGAAATGGTTGACGAGAGACATCTGGGATACATACATACATATACATACATATCCATCCAAGCGAAAGCTAAGTGTGCCTTCCAGCACGCTGGTCGGCCCACAAAAAGCATTGGAAAGCTCTATAAAACCATTAAACACGGCATATAATAATGAAACATACAAAATTGTAAAGCGCGCAGAGCGCGCCGAATTTTGTTTTTCACTTTTGCCCCCCCCCCCCCCAATCCGAAACATGGATCGACGCCCTTACTCTCAAGGTTTGTTTGTATAGCACTTTGTAATATACATTTTCAAGGTATTGAACAATATTTCGGCAGCCGCTTTGTATAAGTTTGTTAATGGTGAAAAATAAAGCCTCGACTTGAACTTGAACTTAAAACTTGTATATTTATTTATTTATTTTACTTCAGTCGCAAGTACCAGTATCATGATATTCTTAGTTCTTCATTTCTCGTGTTGCATTAAAAAGTTCATCTTCCTGACTTCCGAATAGAATAAATATTGAGCAAGGTCTTTTAACTTTCTTACATAGTTTTTTGATAACAATTTTACAATGTTGGTGTATGAATATTTACACATTCCAAATATTCCCTTTGTACGTGAGAAGATTTCGTGTTAAAAACTACGAATATCTGATACTATAAATCGCACTGAATTCAGGTTGCTTCACAATCTTGCCTGTTGTTGTATGGTTGAAGACATCTTATTCCAAGTCAAGCTCCAGGCCACGACATCACGGTAAGTAGATGTTTACGGGTTTTTCTGCTTCATAAACTGGTTACAAGCAACATTAAGTTGAGATCACATGTGTGTGTGTGTGTGTGTGTGTGTGTGTGTGTGTGTGTGTGTGTGTGTGTGTGTGTGTGTGTGTGTGTGTGTGTGTGTGTGTGTGTGTGTGTGTGTGTGTGTGTGTGTGTGTGTGTGTGTGTGTGATTATGTGTATGTGTGTCTGTGTGTATGTGTGTGTTATTTAGGCTATTATCCTCAATCCATAATAAGGCTTAAACATAGCCCAAGAATAGTTTTGGTGGTTCAGGGAAAATAAGTGATTTTCAGGACACTAATTAGGATATAGGTCTAGGTCTATTAAATATATAACCAACGAAATTCTATCTTTTGACCATTAACTAACTGCCTTTAATCATTTCATCAAAATAGTTTCATAAAGACGACACTTAGATGAAGGAGTGCAATATAAGATAATTTCGAAATCCAGTGCATCCAATTGATTATTTAAAATTGGTGATGGTAACTCAACTAAAACAAACCGAGATGAGGACACTAAGATCGATCCGCTGGGTATCATTATCTAAGTTGAAGTTATAATAGAGATACTATGTGTTTATAAATCGCTATGATAGCTTTTTGACCAATGATGCAATATTTTATCTGAAAAACCAATAGGATAGATCGGGGCACTCAGCAGATCTATCTGCTATGAGTTGAATTTTTATATAGTTATTAAAGTTTTGAAAACAGTGAAGAAGAAACTAATACTAGCGTCTGTTCTTTAGATTGAGTAAGGCCTTTCATCTCTTTAAACCAATTCATTTATTTGGACAGAAAACGTCCATTGTTATGGAATTCGAGAGAAACTTATGAAAGGTTTGAAAATTATCTAAAAGACCGAAAGAATTTTGCGAAGCTTGGGAAATTATCTAATCTCGAATCCACTGGATATTAGATTGTGGAGTGTCCGAAGGCTCAATCCTTGGTCCTTTATTGTTTATAATTATACATGAATGATATATGTCACGTAACAACCACGCTTAAAAATTAATACTGTTTTGCAGACGACACTCAGTGTGTTCATGTTCAGATAAAAATTCAATTAGTTAAAACAAAATGTTTGTTTTGAAGTTCAATATAGATTATGAATTGTTATATGATAAACTAGTTCTTGAATCTCCAAAAAACAAATTTTAATGATTTTCATAGTCACAGAGTAAAGAAAATATTAATTTTGCAAATGAATTGTCATCAAAAGTTAAAGATATAATATTCAACGTGTATCATATCGTTAAGTTCCTTGGTAATTACATTGATGATAAATTATCTTGGAAGGAACACATTGGTGTCGTCTGTAAAGCAGACAGGTTGTCTAAAAGTATTGGGGTTTTAAACATATTAAAAAGCTTTAATTTCAGGAAATTAATTCATAGATGGTATAATAACAATGATTCATTCAACAATTAATTACTGTAATTTTGGTTTGGTCGTGCAATCGTGATTTACAAATATGTCAAGATTGTTTAAAATTGGGCAGAAGAAGCTTATCGCGTATAAAATTACACATTCTGATTTTAATGCGAATACATTTGGCCACTGTTTTTCTTGCCATAAGATTAATTAAATGTATATGATATAGGGCAGAACATAGATCAAATAGCAAACAATTTTTATGTATACAGTGTTTAATGGTTTAGCCTCACGCTTCATCCACTATGCTGAAACAACTTCTCTTTCAAATGGTAGTCCATAACACTCAACAGAGACCGAAGTGCTAATAATTTTCACGTGCATCTACAGATCAATTAGAACATTCTTTCTAGAAATAATATATTTTTTAAAGGTCAAAGCAATGGAATGGCCAATAGTGCCTGAAGATATACGAAATAGTAAGTGTGAAGTGTTTTTAAAAGGAGATTTAAACAATACTGCTCCAGATAAAATACTACTGTAATAATTTCATCAGGTTCTTTTTTATGCATATTTGCATGGTTTTATGAATGTTACTACACGAATGTAGAGGGGCCCGGGGGGGGGGGGGGAGTGGGAAGGGGATATCTGTGTGTATGTGAATAGTGTAGGCCTATATGTGTCCTGCTGCATGTTTGTGTTATGTGTGGCGTACATGTGTGAGTGAGTGAGTGTGTGTTTGTGCAGGGTGGTCCCTGGTTTGTGTGTGTCTGTGTGTGTCTGTGTGTCGGGAGTACTTAGCATATTTTAAAGCTATGATTTCAATTTTGAATAATTGCTTTTAAATTTAGGGCACTTCTTTAAATAAGGTCCCAGTAACCTTTCTGTTGTGTCCCTACACTTCCCTTATTTGTATGTATAGTCTTAGTATGTGTAACTCCATTTTGTTTGTTGTTGTTTTCTGTGTAATTATTTTGAATTTTGATTACCATGTTTGTTATGTCATGTTTTTACGGAAAGTGTTAAATAAATTGAACTTTGAACTTTGAACTTTGAGTTACAGTTCTGTGAAACATATGTCAGCGTCGGACGAATCGACTACATTGGACTATTGATACCACTTATATTTCATTTTCTTTCTAATCATAACCAGATACACACAAAATGAAGATCATCGCAGTTCTAATGATACTCAGTTTGGTTGCAGCCGCCATAGCAGCACCATTGTCTGACTCGGACCTGCCTGAAGAAAAAGGTAGGCCTATACGCGTGAAATTTCATATACGATGTTACGACTTTTCAGATTTTGCTTAGAAAATATTTGCACGTATTGTGAATAGTAACTTTGTTATTAAGTAGACCTACGTAGTAAGTAGGTAGATCTAAATAGTAAGTGAGAAAGTGAAAGAGTGTAGGGAAGTTAAATAGTTAGGTTGTTAAATAGAAGTTGACTTGATGTTATTTGATCATTTGATATAATGGTTACATTACACTGAAAAACAGTGCAAATTGTCCGTGGTCATTTATTTTCGCTGTAAATAAATTTGCCAGGAATGTGGCGATTTCACTCGCTTTTATCCCATAAAATTGTGATAAAGATAACTAGTCACTGGTGTAAAATTGACACAAAACGGAGATACGTGCCGGCTGACCTGTCACCCTGGTCACGGAAAATAAATGACTACCGAAAATTTCATACGGAGTGTTCTTATACATGTTATATAAAGTTTGACTTTCACTAATGCTTCGCGAAAAGTAGATTTTTCCGACGTTCTTTTTTTTCATACCATGACTAAAGTGGATGTCGGTAGCCATGGCATTCCACAAAGTAGGCCTACGGCCACTTGCAACGTGAAGCATCTACTTCAGCAATGGATTTCGTTACATTTTTCTCTTTGATCAATGTTAAGCTAATTAGCAGGGTATTTTGCACACACACACACACACACACACACACACACACACACACACACACACACACACACACACACACACACACACACACACACACACACACACACACACACAACAACACACACACACACACACACACACACACACACACACACACACACACACACCACACACACACACACACACACATACACACACACACAACAACACACA
>JZLH01S0200319.1:2778-18767 GCA_001188425.1 Eucidaris tribuloides
AAACAAAATTCAATCCAAATCCTAGGTCATAACTTTTGGCTCGCCCAATTTTTCCAGCCAGCCGCCGAATACTCAACATTTATTCTGTCTGTTCCAGAGCTTTAAAACACCCCTCTTTTTCCCCCCCAAAAGAATTTTTTCCCGAAAAAGGGGGTGTTTGGAGGTGTTAACACTCCCTTTTGAAAATGGGGTTGTTTTAACACCCCCAAACACCCCACTGAATACGCATAATGTCCCCGTACATTTCTGATCGTCATTCGACTATTGTCCCCATACATACATTTCTGAGCCAGTTTGACATCACGACTACAACTGTGAACTATCACAATGCTAATTATTTTGGAAAATAAGCTTGAAATAACATTAGCGGGGATTCCCAGTGCTGGTATTTCGCAACTCCGATATGGGACTTTAGGTTCAAGTCATCATCAGTCTGTTGATAAGCGGCTGCACATGCCCGTACAGACAGGCTAAAAATAAACATAAATGTGAACATAGGGGCGTTACCAGACCATTTTGAATGGTGGCGGGGGGGGGGGGTAGTTCATGATCAATTTGCCGATTAGAAAAAATGAAAATGCCGACTGTAAGGGTTGGTCGAAAGGCGCAAACGGAGGCATCCGTTTGTTTTCGAGGGACGGGGGGGGGGGGGCGGCGATTCCACCCTATATACTGAGTGTTTTCATTCGTCCTCTACGTGCTCTACCTATACATTGTCGTTCTGTCCAAATCTAAGTACCCCCTGCTTTTACGCTTACGTTCCAAAATGTCAAATTTATTTTGATCAAAATCAAAGATTAATTAGAAAAGATTGAAACCAATATTCCTCGATTAAATTATCTCCAAGAGATATAGTGTTAACCAGCGTTTTCTCAATGGAATTCCCCTTACACAAATTCCTAGCATTTTCACGGCAATTTTGGCCTGTGTACTTGAATTTCAAAGCCATGTTTATGAACACGTCATATAGTTCTTACCAGCTTCATTGATTTCTTTCATTGTAACAGCTATGACGATCCACTCAACCCCTATCAGAAAATATGATTAAATACTTCATCAAATCCATCCTTTCTTGGCAGCCGCCCATTCCAATGAATATTTCATATTCTTTATGTTGGGTCGAAAGCACATTTCTGGATTTATTACGGTATTAGGTGTGTACGACCTCTAAGTTCTACTGTGCAAGTATACAGGGGCGTCGATCCATGTTTCGGATTGGGGAGGGGGGGGGGGAGTGAAACATTTTTCAAAATTTTTAGCGCGCTCCGAACACAGATGTTTGCGCGCGAAGCGCACCGAAAAAAGACAATTATGTATATTTCATAGCATAGTATCTTTATGCCATGTTTAATGGTTTTATAGTGCTTTTCAATGCTTTTTAAAACATTTGCATTGCATATTATGAATTTTTCAAGTTGTCAAAATTATTGGGGGAGCAAATCGATATGTTTACCCTCCAATATTTTCATTGGTGGGGCGATCGCCACCCTGCCCCCCCCCCCAGGATCGACGCCTCTGCAAGTTTAATGACGCCATGACTTCGCCCACAGTTAAGGTAACATTATCCGTCATAAATTACACGAAAACATTTAGTTCAATGTTGTTCTGGGTACAAGATGCTAGCAGAACGTTTGAAAAATAAAAATATATACAGAGATTTGTAATTCACGACAATTCTTCCTACCAATCGTTAGGAGCAAAGGTGGTATTAAACTCTGTCAGATTCTCCAACCACCCGCGGTATTTAGAGTACTAAACTTGACTTATAAAAAAGTCCATTAGTTTATGGGTAGCATACTCTATGGTTATAAATGAGTTGTAATCAATTTATAACACCTTTGAACCTCGGCCTTGCCCCCCAAAATTTGGTGCCGCGGTTTGCGCGCACCCAGATTTTCGCCGCTTATTTTGGAACCTGTGCCGCGGCTTGAAGGAGATTATTTTTTTGCCACAGATTGGCCTTAATTAAAGACGCAACATAACGCTGTGGAAGATCCGTTAAAAAAAAATGTCGAACACTGCTATCTGACATATCTGACAGTGTTTGAATGGACAAATAAACACCAAAGAACACAAAAGTTTGGGCAGTTATGCTGTCACTAGTACAATATGTGCAGATACAAATCGGTACATTTATTATTCTCAGCCGATAGGAAATCCTGCTACACAGCAGTCTATGGGGGAAAGCTGGAGTGGGGTCTCTCAATGATTTTCACTTTTTACAGCACTTAATGATCGTTTCAAACTGCAATTTTTTTCAGGGCTTCATTTTTAGACCATATCAAAGACACAGGTAGCATGGGGGATCATGTAGCTCAGATTTTTGTAAACTGGAAACATTGTTATATAATGTCTTTAATTTCAAAACATGAGACACTTGTGCTACCTATTTTACTGAAATAATGATTTTTTTAGGTATGCCACTGTAAACCGTCAAAAAGGCGCTTGGCGATCACTTCAATTTTTGGCCTACCAAACGAACTGAAGTCGACAAATTTGGTGGGTTTGCCTGGTAAACCGCCAAACTGGCAACCCTGGCTTTAGATTTAGCTGGCAAAAAGGGCCAAATGCAATATTTAGAAAGTGTGCGCACTCCTAGGACTTAGCATTTCAGTTTTATAGTGTTAAGGTGCAGTAAGAATAAATTGCACTCAGGGTGTACACTTGCACTTTTTGTCTCGACTGAACAAAGTTCGGCAGGGACCTAGCAATCACTTTTCGTAACAGACCAACAGACCAACAGACTAACAGTTAGTCTGTTGGTCTGTTACAAAAATGTTAAGATTTTCTTTAACTTGATCTCATTTCACACCTGGTACAAAATGATCCTTGGGTAATACCACATGTGCGTTGATGAGGATGATAAGGTCAAAGGTCATCTAGGGGTCAAAAAGTCAAATGATATGAGGCCATGTGCATCATTTTACTTTAAGTTTTTGTTTAACTTTCGTTGATTTCTTTGTTGTACATGAGTTCAAACTTGGAACAAATAATCGTATAATACCACGTTTGTTGATGAGGATGATAAGGTCAAAGGTCATTAAGGGTTCAAAAGGTCAAATGACGTATTGCTGCATCAATTTTGTTCAAACTTGGAACAAACGATCAGTGGGTAATACCACGTTTGGTTGACGAGGATGATGAGGTCAAAGGTTATCTAGGGGTCAAATGTTTCAATTATATGAGGCCAAAGGTCAAAGGTCAAGGGTCACAGGGCTTAAAACATGTCTGATTTGGGTTCGTAACCGCGATAACTTAAGAACGACTGGCCGGATTTTGATGTAACTTGGGTGAAGTATGCATTATAAGGCGTCGATGAGCTAATGAGATTTCAGAGTTGAAAGGTCAAATGTCAAAGGTCACGAGGCCTAATACATGTCTGATTTGGGCTCGTTACCTCAATAAATTGAGAACAGGGATTTTGATGTAACTTGGGTAAAGTACATGTATATATTATAAGGCAACAGTGAACTGATTAGATTTTAGAGTTGAAAGGTCAAAGGTTGAAGGTCACGAGGCCCCATATCTGTTGTCTTTTATGCAATAAATTTAAAAAGGCTTATCAGATTTTGATGAAACTTGGGTAGAGTATATATTGCAACGCACCAATGAACTGGTGAGATTTCGGAGGTGATATGTAAAAGGTCAAAGGCTACAAGGCTTTTTACATGTGATTTGGGCTTATTACCATAATAACTCGAGCGGTTTATCGCATATCAATGTAACTTGGTTCAAGTATTTAGCATGAAGCACAGATTAAATAATTTTATTGCGGAGTTGAAAGGTCAAAGGTGATGAGGCCTCATACATATTCGATTTGGGTTCAGTACCATTATAACTCAAGAATCGCTCGTCGGATTTTAATGTGACTTAGGTCAAGAATGCAGTATGAGGCCCCGATGAAGTGATTATATTTCGGAATTAAAAGGTCATAGGTCAAAGGTCACAAGGCCTTATACAAACCTCATTTGGTCTCATTACTAAGGTAACTTACAAATTTCTGATCAAATGGGGGTACATGCATGCATAAAGCTTTTCATTTAAACTTGGTGGTAGTGCTGACTGCAGAGGCAGTCGAACTGCTCTGGTTTTGTGCGTCAATTGTGCTCAAACATGGAACAAATGATCAGTGGGTAATACCACGTTTGTTGATGAGGACGGAGAGGTCAAAGGTCATCTAGGGGTCAAAGGGTCAAATGATGTATTTCTACATCAACTTTGTTTAAACGTGTAACAAACGATCAGTAGGTAATACTAAATGTTTTGTTGATAAGGATGGACAGATCAAAGGTCATCTAGGAGTCAGAAGGTCATATTGCATGTTTTATTGATCGCGAAATCAACCGAGACTCGTGGTTCATGAACCACCTTGTGGTCAATGTGTGAAGAAAATTGAAGCTACAAACGTAATCCAGTCTTGCGGAGAAATTTACGAGAACATTTAATCTGTTACTGTCAGCACAACATTTACATATATAGGAAAAGTAATTATATCAACACTTTTAAGACAAGTTGATCAGTAGTATCTAAACACTACACAAAAAGTAAGTTTCCTTTTTTTTTTAAAATACCATAAATTTTTAATGAAATGGTTTTGAGCAAACTAATTTGGCAGGGGTGTTTCTGCACTGATTGACTAACTCAAGTCATGCATGAGTGAGCTCATATTAAAGGCAAAAATGTCACTTTTTAAAATTCAAAGGGGTCATTTTGGGGGATTTGTGATATCAGATTGTAACAAATTATGTTTCTGGTGAATGATTTAGTGTTATTTATGTTAATCATTTATCGTTTGACCCCCTTATATCTCCCCAGACACTTTTCACATATTTTACGGTTCAGTGTGCTTAATTTAAAAATGTTCATCCTTCCTGAATTTTGAAACTGTAAACTCCATAAAGTTTATTGAAAATGTATCAGCACATGTTTAACAAACATAAGAGGTTGTTTACCATGTCATGGTTAAGTGAGCGCATTTTATTCATAAAGCAACCCCCCACATTTTTGTACTGTTATTTTAGCATAATAAATGACTCTTGTGATCTTTAAAACGTGACAATTTTGCCTTCAATGCATGCTCACTCATGCATGACCTGACGGATCAATTACACTTTCACACAGAAGTTAGTCAATGGGTGTAAAAACACCCCTGCTAATTTGTACTGCTCACATTTGTTTCGTTAAAAAGTCATGGTATTTTGAATAAATTGTAACTTATTTTTTGTATAGTGTTTATAAAATTACAATTATTTTGCTTCTGTTCATCATTATGATTCCAATATCATTTGCATTATAAAATAACTACTTTCTACCTTTTCGTAAACTTCCCAAGGCAGCTAGTAACTATAACATTTCCCCCTTTTCACTTAACTTGTCTCACCCTTCCCCTTCTTTTTTGTTTTATCCCCTTTAATCTCATTCGTATTGCAATTCCCTCTATATACCTCTCCATTTTTCTTCACTCTTTCACGCATTCACGAGTTACCTATGCTGCTATGCAGGCGTCACACTGTCCCGAAGTTGAGCAAAAATGGACACACGATCAAGGATATTTCAAAATTCGGCTCTGATTGTATAAACATCGTGTCATTCGTAAAAGCATCTTATAAACCATCCTGTAATGCTAGGTTCACACTGCCGATCTGTCAACTCGATCAGGCCCGATCAGGCCAATATTGGGCTTGGTCGGTCTCGGTCGGCAAGGTAATCGGGGTCAATCTACCTTGATCGGGGTGATCGACAACGCTCTGGCTCCCTACTCGAATGTTTTTGGCGGTCAACAATATTCGAGTAGGTAACCAGAACGATGTCGATCAAGGCAGACGGGCGCCAATCATGGTAGATTGAGCCCCGATTACCGGCCGAACTGGACCGAAAAGGCCAAAACTTGGCTTGATCGGGCCTCATCGAGTTGGCAGATCGGCAGTGTGAACCTAGCATAAGTATCGAACTTGCTCCGGCTGTTGATTGGCTGTTTTGATAGAGTTTGGGGCCAGCATCGCGCAAAATTGAAAATTCCATGTTTGTATGGCCATCTTTTGTCAATTTTGGACAGTGTGACACCACCTTAAAAGGCCCCTGCAATTTAAATGCATGTTGAACTCTGTTGATGTCTTTGGTTTGTACAGACTGACCCAAATCATTAATTATTTCGTGGAAATATACAACATATAGTTTTAAATAAACTTTAAAAAATCATTTTTTTTTCTAGCACGATGCTAGCCACACTTACTAAAAAAAAAAAAAAAAGAAATACCCTCAGGATCATATTCAATTCATATTATAGTTGGGACGTTATCATGGTTCTGGTTCTGGTTCCTTACTACATAATCTCCACTTCTTCACATCTTTGCTATACGAACACCTACCTACAACAACATCTATGTTTTTACGCAAATGTTTCTTTCCGGCATAGCAATAACCATCATAATTCAAAGACTAAGTGTGTGAAAATGTGATACTATTGTAGGCAAGCATACTCAGTAATAGCACAGAATGTGGAGGGAAATAAGCCTGTCTGTTGTTAGGCTGAAGTGTTTGTATTTAAAACATATGGTGTTGTAGGCTAGTGCACGGTTGCAGGCTAGTGCACGTAGTTATAGCAAATAAATATGAAGGAGAGGAGATTATGCAGTACAGAACCACAACCAGAACCATGATGACGTCTCAACTGGAATATGAATTAAAGCCCAAGAATAGTTTTGGCAAATGGTAAAAAATTAAATTCTTTGCAATTATGTGTTTAGATACACCTATATGATCTATCAATGCCCTGAAAATTGCTCGATCTGAAACACTCCCATTTTTAAGAAATTACTCAAAATGTAAAATTATATTTTATTACCTTGCCATAACGTTGTATTAAGTTAAATGCCATCATCCATTTTTAAAAATAAAATCAAGGTGATAGCCATAATGTGTCTCACCTTAGTATGTTGACCTTTGACCTACTTATGTGACCTTACCCCAATTTAACATTGAGGTCCCTATATGTAGGGCATCTACATTTACCATCCAAGTTAGTTACAAGTGGGCTGATAAGTATATTTGACCTCATTTGATCTTTGACCTACATACGTGACTTGTGACCCCAAATAACATTGAGGTCCCTGTTATGCATCTACCACCCAAGTTTGATTAAAAATGGGCTTGCGGTGAGAAAGTTATCTAATTTTGCCCTTATGGGTCCTTTGGCATGTGTACAATTTCAGGAACCCTCTATCTCTATCCCCTCCCCCTAAGGAACATTCCCACCAAGTTTGGGTTAAATCCATTGATGTGCTTTAAACGAAATAATGTAAATGTGAAGTATTCTCATGGGGTCCTTCCCCAAACCTGTTCCCCCCCCCCTCAGGGTCCAAACAGGGCCACCGTCGGCATTGTCACGAGAAAAGATCATTTATCACATATAGAGGTATCCACCAACACAGTGACGTGGCTAAACTATTTCTGAATCTAGAAAAGAAGACGGTTAAAAGTAAACATACATAGTTTTGGCCCTTTGGGGGCCAGGTATACCATTTGAAGACTCTTGAATCCCTATACCCCCTACGGATCATTTCTGCGAAGTTTGGGCAAAATCCAATCATGCGTTTTAAAGAAGAAGATGAAAATGTGTGAAAGTTGCGCACGACCAACGACGAACGACACACGACCCAATACAAACGACGCACAACGGACGACTAACAAAAAGTAATCGCAATAGATCACCTGAGCCTTTGGCTCATAAGTAATCGTTCCGAGTCTTCCAAACTTTAGTATTGTGTATGAAGTAATTGGTTTGAATTGAATTCACTTTTTATCGTCCATTTTAGAAATTCATTTCAGTAACCGTTTACATATTTAATTTCATTGAGCAGCAGGGGCGTCGATCCATGTTTCGGATGGGGGGGGGGGGGCAAAAGTGAAGAAATGTCAAAAATTGCCAACTGGTAATACAGAATTTTGTGCGCAAAGCGCGCCGAAAAATAGGCAAATTTTTTATGTTTAATAATATTTTTACGCCATGTTTAACGGTTTTATAGTGCTTTCTAATGCTTTTTTTAGACATATATTTGCATTGCATATTATGAATTTTTTCAAATTGTCAAATTGGGAGGGGGGGGTCAAATCAATATCAGAATACTATCATCCCCCCCCTATATTTAAGGGAGAGGGGGCGATCGCGACCAAGCCTCTGCCCATACCATAGGAATCGACGCCTCTGTTGAGGCAGTTTACAAGACACTCGATACGATTATGAAAAAAAACAGCTGGATCGCATAAAATAATGACTACGTGTACGAAAAGTATTATATTTAAAGTACCGGTATATTACAATAATGTACGCGGCATCTGAGATTATGTTGTCGTGCAATGCCTCAAATCGTCTTTGGAATACGCAATACATGTATATGACAAACAGCTAGATCAGAAAATAATGTAACAGCTATTATATTGAATTATATTACAATACTTACCAAAATCTTAGATATGAATATTGTCGTTTGCCTCATCGTCTTTGTGGAATACGCAATAAAACAAAAAAAACAGTCAACATTTATTTATGTCTTGATTCGCTGGGGGGGGGGGGTGTTTTGGGCGTTTAAACATCTCATTTTGCAAACAAGGGGTGGCTTTAACACCCCGTTTTTGCTGCCACCCCCCCCCCGGCTGGTGAACCACTTCTCCTTGCCTGGTCGTGATTGACCGCCAATTTCCGCCGTTCTTTTATTTATCTATTTTATTTTTTTTACTTTATTTTATTTATTTAATTTATTTACTTATTTAATTTCATTTATTATATATTTTTTTAATTTATTTATTCATTCATTTTTATTATTATTATTATATTATTATTATTATTATTTGTTATTTATTTATTTATTTTTTATTTTATTTATTTTTATTTTTTTTTTTTTGGGGGGGGGCCTTTTGCTGGTGTTTGCAGGTCAACGGAAAATGATTGGCCGTGAAAAATCCTTCCACCTTTTGTTTTTGTTTAGTTTTGGATGAACCCCCTTCGAAATTTCCTTGGTACGCCTATTGTTGTCTGTATTGTGTTTTCATTATGTCATTTGATACAAAAGGGAAAATTAACATGTTAATTTCGATTAAAAGACTACAATTATATTTGAACATCAATCTCTTATTTGTGGCTTAAAACTTTTTAAATGATCCTAATCCAAATTAGTCGGATTAGGAATGACTGCCTTTCTATTCGCTTCAACATAGCCACAGATGAGGTGCGCAAACACGTTGCCGTCTTCGTCTCGGGGCCACCGAGTTAGCCACCAGTTCATTATGTCCTCAATGACGTCATCATGGTGTTCTTCTGGGATATGGTTGAGTTGTGGAAACACGCTGCTAACTTGACCTACAACAGACGAAACACGAAATATGACGTCAAGATGATGAAATGTGAGGGATAACCTCGCTAGTCATAAGGACGTTTATCCATAAGGACCAGTGGTTCATATTATTCCGGGTGCGGCCGCCGCTATTGTTTTCAAAGTTATGAAGATTACACGGATTTTAGTAGTTTTTGCAAATTTCGCCCCTACGATTTTAACTGAGGGACCTTTCGGCTGATTGTTTGGCCGTGCAAAACAATTCGGTCCCCAAAATTTGCTACAAACATCCCCCCTTGGAACGACCTTTCGGCTGCTTATTTGGCAGCGAGTTTAGCCCTGAAAAACAATTGGCTGCCCAAATTTCCCACCAAAACCCCCTCCCACTCCCCGCCTCACTAATCGACCTTTTCGGCTACTTATTTGGTCGCGAGTTTGGCCGTGAAAAAAAAATGCCCGCGAAAAATTTCCCGACGGATTTCACCTTGGCGCCGCCCCTGCGCTATTCATAACGTGTAATATGATTAAAAAGTCGCTGTTCATAATGTAGGAGAAGAGGGTCACTAGTCATAAACTCAAAAGGACCATTAGTGGGATTGCTATTCATAACATTAGAAGAGGGTCGCGATTCATGATCGAAAAAATTGTCATAATTTGTAAGTACCGTTATATAATAAGTCGAAAGGGTCACTATTCATCAGGGTCGTTAATCGTAAGGGTCGCTACTTATAACCGAAAAGGGTCGCTAATCATAATAGGAGGAGAAGGACGTTATTCATAAAACTCAATAACCATAAGGGTCACTATTCATAATCGAAAAACAGGGTTGCGCGATCCATAAGGTTAATATTCATAAGGATCGCTATTCATGATCGAAGAACAGGGTCGCCATTTAATTATGAATAGCGAACCTCATCTCCCTCTATGAATAGCGACCCTCTTCTCCGATTATGACCAGCGACCCTCATGAATATTGACTTTTATGATTACTGACCCTTTTTGCATTATGAATAGGGACCCTTATGTTTAACAACCCTAATTTGGTATTATAAACAGCGATCCCTTTTTCGTTTCATGAATAGCGACCTTTATGTCTTATTATGAATGGTGGTCCTTATGAATAACGACCCTTACACTGCCAATTCGTTGTGTAAATTTGTGTCGGGTTGTGTACTACTATAGTACACAACTGTTCCACAACTTTACATAGCTTTACACGACGAATTGGCAGTGTATGGATTGGGTATTATTAATAGCAGTCTTTATGACGATTTTTTTCCTTATGAATAGTGGTCCTCTAGCGTGCGGGGTAACGTAATAAACATAGTCATATCTGTACCAAATAAGTGCGCATCCGACGGACCATTACCTGTACAGTATAATTTACTTTCGTTCTTTTGATAATTTAGCCGTTAGTTCACTAATTTTTTGTTTTCATTCTTTTTAAAATTTAACCGTTATTTCATTTGATTTTTTCTTTCTTTTGAAAATTTAGCCGTTATTGCACATGATTTTTCATTTTTTTTTGATAATTTAGTCATAAGTTCTCATTTTTTCGTTCTTTTGATAAGTTAGCCGTAAGTTTACTATTTTTAAAATTCTTTTGATAATTTATGAAAAAGTTCACGTTTTGATTTTTTTAAAAAAAATTTTTGGCTTTATTTCAGCTCCTTTTTTCTTTCTTTTCAAAATTTAGCCATTATTTCACATGGTTTTTCATTTCTGTTGATGATATAGCCGTTAATTAACTTATTTTTCCATTCTTTTAATGATTTAGCTGTTATTTCACTTCATTTTTTCTTTCTTTTGAAAAAATAGTGGTTATTTCATATGGAATTTTAAAAATTCTTTTTATAATTTAGCCGTTGGAAAATTTTCTCAACTGTTAGAACATGAGCTGCACTAATCAGATAAGTCTTGGACTTATACAAAGTTTTAATTTGCACTTTCATAAGAGTCCAGATACGAAGACAATTACTCTCCAGCAACTAAATATACATTGTCAAACTTTGATATCTGAGCTACATAGTAGTGTTCAAATGGACAAATAAACACCCTAGAATACAAAAGTTTGGAAAGTTATGCTGCCAATGGCAAGGTATGCATAAAACTCGTGGCGAGTTTTAATAGCCTAGGTGTACACACAGTAAGTCTATGGAAGGAAATGGGAAAGTGAATCTGGTCAACTTACGATTTTCACCTTTTTTAAGCACTAAATAATCATTTTGAAATACAATTTTTTCAGGGCTTCATTTTTAGACCTCATCAAAGACACTGGTAGCATGGGGAAGCATGTGGCTCAGATTTTTTTAACTGTGGTAAATGTTAGCCAATACCTCTAAAGTGAGGGTCTAACCAACCTGGGCTCTCGTGAAATTACAGAAGCGCTTAAAGGCAGGGGATCTCTTTTGCATGCCTAAAAATTAACATTGTGTAAATACAATGGCATTTAGAAGAAAATGCCATCTGGGAACCTTTAGCAAAATACAGGAGCTAGAAACTCAGTTTTAGTGGAATTATAGTGACTGTTAGACTTAGATTTGACTTTGACTTTGACTAGAATGTAAACTAAACGGCTACTGTTTTTCTTTTGCATTTTTCAAATTCTAGGCAATCACTGACCCCTAGATTTCACAGATATGCCCTTCATCAATAGCCTAAGGACATGGGTTATCTTTTCCTGGGCTGCGGGGATGTTTGCAAATGAGATCCACTGCCTTTAATATATTTGTATCTATACCCTCCCTTGCCAAAAGTATTGCAACATAAACAATAACGCACGCATTTTTAGATATAGGGGTCTTTCTGTAATGATATCCTAATGAAGCTATTATTGGAAAATTATTTGAAATGAAGTCAAGGGAAATCATATCAATCTTTGAAAGTTAGTTGTGTTTTAAACCCTTTTTAAACTTATAGATAATGAAGACAGTAAAGAAAATTTGGTTGAAGCGGGATTCGAACCAACTTCCTGTGGATGTCAAACCCAGACAGTGCGCATACGGTGGAGCTTGCCCCGATTTACCATGTTAACCAAGTTCTTACACGGGGCATCAGTCAGAAGTCATACCTTTATGTGCACTTAAAAGAGGTCGTTGGTTCGAATCCCACTTCAGCCAAATTTCTTTGCTGTTTTCATTAGTGATAAATTTGTTTCGCAGTCTGTTTTCTTTCTATTAATTGCATTTTTTTTTCAAATGTGTAAAAGATCACTGAGACATTAGGGCCATCCTGCGTCCCGCAAAATAGAACCCTAAAACAAAGACTTATTATTCGGAAGAACTGGGGCATATGATTACAACAAACATATTTAAAATAAATTTGACTTATGTTATTTAAATTGATACATATTATGCAAACTTATTTATTAATGCATCTTTGAGTACCATGACTTTGAAAAGTTAATGTAAAAAACCATTTGTTACACTTTTGGGCTAGTTTGCAGGCACAAACCCTTGTCCGTCGTTTTTTTTTTTCGCAAATCAGGGTCTAAACAATTTGTCTTGCAGACTACTTCTTCCATAGGCCCTGTGTTATAGCTCCTCCTGACAAGCCCTAACCAACAAAATCAATCTTGGCTCAAGGCCCTGCGGAATTTTAGTGCCAAAATAAAGTCTGTGCCTGCAGACTACTTTTGGGCTTTGACATTGTGCACTGAAAGAGATTGACACATGGTTTGCACTGTGTCTAAGCCACAAAGTGTTGGAAATGGTTTTTAACGTTAACTTTTCAGAGCCATTGTACTCAGGGATGCATGAACAAAATAGTTTGCTAAATATATCATTATTTTGAAAGAGCATAAATCAAAGTTTGCTTTGAACTTGTTTTTTCAATCATACATCCCATCACTTCCACACAATACGCCTTTGTTTTAGGGTTCTTTTTTTCTGGGAAGGACTTTTTATGTTTGTCGGGGACCGAGTCATTGTATGAGTTATAGATTCAAACAAACTTACCCCGTGCGGCATCTACTGGTATGTACACACTCTTGTCAAGTTCTTCAAACTTGGTGATATCAAATCCTATCGATTCGATGATTGATCTGACTTCTTCGTCGGGTAGAGTCCACTCCAGCGAAAACGTCAAATCCTGTCCAACATGACAAATGGCGAAAAAAGATGAGCTTTGCTAGTGAATGATTTGGTTATGTGGTTATGATGCTGCATCCCCTGAATTGCACAAATCCAGTTCCCTCCGTTCATTGCGTCCCAGAAAAAAAAAAAAACAGAACCATAAAACAAAAACTTATTGTGAGGAAGCAATGGGGGCGTATTATTGAAAACAAGTCTTCGAAATAAACGTGACTTGTGCAATTTCAAATGATATATTAAGCAAACTAAGTTATTGCTGCATCTCTGATTACCATGACTTTGAAAATTAATGTTAAAAATCATTTGCAACACTGTTTGGCTTTGACACTGTGCACACCTTGCGGCCATCTGTTTCGTTTCCTGATGTGCACAGTTGCAAACCAAAAAGTGTAGGGAATGGTTTTTGAAATTAAATTTTCAACGTCATGGTACTCAGAGATGCATAAATAAATAGATTTGCATAATGCATCATTTAAAAGAGCATAAGTCAAAGTTCGATTTGATCATTTTTTTTAATTTGTTGAAAATAATGAAAACATCATTTTTTTTTCAATTTCTTGTATATAAAAATGACAAGAATTAAAGGTTAGTGACATCATTGGGAACACTTGAAAATGCCTCAAGAACCAAATGAGTTGAAATGTATACCAACTGATCACTAGCAGATGTGGATCTCCCACCAGGGAGGATTTGTCTGTAATTTGTTTACTTAAGGAGAATCAAGCATAAACATAGGAGTATCTTATTCTTTGCCGGGTAGGATAAAAATAAGCCCCATAGAGAACCACACAGCAGGTTTCCATGCTACTCGTTATATTGACATTGTTTGTTGTAGAATGAGTGAACGTTTGACTACAAGATTTTCACAGGAGAAGCCTTGCATAGTTTACTTGATTCTAGAGTAGTATCAGCCCAAGTTGAGGACTACCCCCAATCATGTCATTTACCTTTAAAGGTATGAGTTCTATTAATGATGAATATATTTAAATTCTCTGAAATCAATCCCCTTTTCCCACGAAGGGATCGATGTTTCGTTAACTATTAATTGAACATATTGAAACATCGATTCGATTTTTTAAATCAAAACTCAGAGACATGATAAGGAGAAATGAAAAAAAAAATCCTTTAGAACCAAACTGGTTGAATGATATACCAAATATATAAAAGGTGGAGTGGATATCCTGACTGGGTAAGGATTTGCCTTGATTTTGTTTACTCAAGAAGAATCAAGAATGAACATGTCAGCAGTTTAATTCTCTCGAAGCTTGACAGAATTCCATAAAAAGCTAGACTACAGACTTGTCTGTTATAAGGCATACTGGTGGAAGTTATTTTAAAATGAGTCAACTTTTGACCACAAAATTTTCACAGTAGTTTTTAGTTGAGGACTACTCCGATCATTTCATTTACCTTTAACCGATCGATTATTATTATTATTATTATTATTATTATTATTATTACATGTATTATTATTATTATTATTATTATTATTATTATTATTATTATTATTATTATTATTATTATTATTATTATTATTATTATTATTATTATTATTATTATTATTATTATTATTATTATTATTATTATACCTAGTAAGTAAGCAATGGTGCTACCAGGCTTTTTTAAATGGGAGCGACGCTTCTTCGAGGTGGGAACAGTGTATGGGCGGAAAAACGTTTATCACTCTATGTATATAAAAACTGGGAGGTCCGGGTAAAAAATAAAATAAAATCACATTAGAAAAAAGGTTGAGGTCAGACTTCGTGTCCACTGGTCCTGTCTAAGCAATAGGGTTGGTTGAGGGGGGTTATACATACTGGTCTACTCTAGTGGCACATTAAATTGTATGGGGCATTGTAAATTTACGACGTTAAGTGTCCCAACCCCTCCCCTCCCTCCCTGATAAGCCCTGATATTAAGAGTGACATATTGCATATTGCATTGCGTTGCAGTTTACTAGTTTACTCCCCTAAATAAGTGAGTTTTATATTTCACTCACGTAAGTAGATGAGTAAAGATAAACTGATAACATATGTTATGTTACCCACGAAGCATAACGATGAGAGATATGTTTGAATGTATTCCAATATTTTGTTTGACAGATGATACATTATGGCTAATATTTAAAAATATATACCCAGTTATTCTTGCATAATTGTGTACCGTACGTGCAGGCGTACACAAACACACATGTACACATAACGTACACATCCTCATGTATTGAATATAATTCATATTTGTTGAATAATCTTATATAATTGTGAAAGCACCACTAATGTAATTACGAATGTAAGTATCAAATTATTACATGAATGTGTGAGAGTCTGTATGTTACATGTATGTAGGCCTACATGTATATAAATATACACGCTTGATCAATACAAATCTAATCAATATCTACCCACAAATGTTTCTGAAAGAACAAGAATGTGACAATTGAAGTATACGAGAAGAAACTACAACGTATAGTGAAATGTATAGGTAAGAAAGCTGTAAATGTTTTGTATCTTAAGTACACACCTCCCACAAAAGAGACGAGACTTCTTTAGGTATTGGCTCACACAGTCGG
>JZLH01S0200319.1:72580-87429 GCA_001188425.1 Eucidaris tribuloides
AATTCTCGGGGGTCCCCCCGAGATTTTTCATTAATTAAAAAAAAACTAAAGAAATTCAGAATCTATTATTGCAGGGTTATGACTTTGGGGCATAAAGCTTTCAAATAACAAAAAATCCCCAAAACTACATTTGGGCTTTAAACAAAATCTCATTATATCAAAACAAAGTTCTGGACCCAAAGTTAGCATTTATTATTATTGTTTTTGGAAACCTGATGTAACAAAATTTCAATAACAAAGTAATTGTCTTGGTCCCAATGAATTCATTATAACGAGAGTCTATTATAGATGATAACTAATGGAAGGTGGTCACAAGTTTGGAATGAGAAATGTGGGTGTTTGATCATTGCAACTTCTGCATTAGTCCAAGCAGAGAACGCCCCTATAATTAATTTAATTGACCGCTTTGGTAATGTATTCAAATTTATGGATATTTTTCTTCTGCAGCCTGGTAATGAGCTATTCCTTTCATCTGTTTCTGTGAATGCATTCATTTTCATTGATAACAATGCTAGGGTTAGCAATTTGTGGAACTGTATGCCAAAAAACAAATCGAAGTCAATCGTTTACTATAATTCCACTAAAACTGCATTTCTAGCTCCTACACTTTTCTAAAGGTTCTTAAATGAGATATTCTTCTATATACCAGTGCTTGGCGTGCGAAAGAGATCCACTGCCTTTAAAACTTGCATACATTACCAAAGCAGTCTGTTGGCTGATGGGTTAATGTGGGGCCGATCGGTGGGTTTTACTGTACCACTTCAAGTTTGATGTGTTTATCTGTAATCAGGGTGTAAGATACATTCCCCCTCCACCCAAAAAATACTTGTGGTCATGGATCAGTGGGAAATACAAGAGATGTTGATGTGTGTGTGTGCGTGTGAGCTCGTGTGTGTGTGTGTGTGTGTGTGTGTGTGTGGTGTGTGTGTGTGTGTGTGTGTGTGTGTGTGTGTGTGTGTGTGTGTGTGTGTGTGTGTGTTGAACATATTTTTTTTTTCCTTTTGGGCAACGTACACGAGGAGCACAAATAAAATTAAATGGCGTTTGGCCGTGAACGGACATGATTTGGCCTTTCGCTTTGCTGTTTAGCCATGCACAATTTAGTACGATTAAGCACAATTTGGGGGCGACCTTTGGCACAATTTCATTTTTGTTGGTGGCAAATCTGATATAAAATAAGGGCTGTATTATACCTGCAAAAGATAAACAAATATGCATTTTTATAATGTTATGATAATGATAATATTCTTAAAATATGACTAAGCCCAAAATGCTTTGTTATTGAAAAAGCCTTTTAGCGGTTGCATAAATGATGGTTTAAAATTAAAAGAAAAAAAAAGAAAAAAGCAATGAAAAATGTATTATACGGGTTTTTCTACACGTGTAATAAATAACCAAAATACAAAACTGGTATAAAATCATGGTTGTAATACACCTGCAAATCAAAATAATATATTCATTTCAGAATACTAATCGTTTTATAATAATTAATTAATTAATTCATAATACTTTAGAAAGGATAAAAATGCTTTGTTATCGGAAAAGCTTTTAGCTCTTACATAAATGGTGGCTGAAAATTAGTATGAAACACGAGCAAAAAATAGAAAATAAAAAAATAAAACCGTATACAGGTGTGCCATATAAGATCAGTAATATTACAGTAGTTTGAAGATATTTCCTTCTTGCATGTACGTTATATGCAAGGGTCAATATGTACAATATTATTGTGTCTGCATGCGCAGTAGCATAATACATGACGTTCTAATTGGCTTCTCTATTTGCATGCGCAATATGACGTTGTAATAAATCTCCCAAAGATATAAATTTGGTTGAATTTGTGCAATCTGATTCAAACTACTGCTTAAAGGTAAATGACATGTTTGGGGTAGTCCTCAACTTGGGCTGAAACTACTCTAAAATCAAGTAAACTATGCAAGGATTCTCCTGTGAAAATCTTGTGGTCAAACGTTGACTCATTCTAAAATAAACAATGTCAATATCACTCGTAGCACGGAAACCTGCTGTGTGGCTCTCTATGGGGCTTATTTTTATTTTTATCATACCCGGATAAACTTAAGATACTCATAATAAAATAAAATCAATCAATCAATCATATGCTTATGCTTGATGTAAACAAATTACAGACAAATCCTCCCAGGTGGGAGATCCACTCCTGCTAGTGTATAGTTGGTATATATTTCAACTCATGTGGTTCTTGAGGCATTTGCAAGTGTTCCCAATCATGTCATTAACCTTTAACTCTTGCTGTGAAAAATCGTACCGGTTAGTTAGACGTGTGTTACGCATTGGTTACCAGTGGTCCTCCAAATCTTATGTTCAACAAGCAACACCATGCAGAAGTTTGTGGCAATATTGGTCCTTGTGGGGAATAAATCAATAAATTTAAAGTGATAGGCTAACATCGTGGAACTTCAATTGAAAAAAAATTGTCAAACTTTGATATCTGAGCTACATATTAGTGTTCAAATGGACAATAAACACCCTAGAATACAAAAGTTTGGAAAGTTACACTGCCAATGGCAAGTTATGCATGAATAAACAATTAAAACTCGGGGCGAGTTTTAATAGCCTAGGTGTACACACAGTACGTCTATGGGAGAAAATGGGCAGGTGAATCCGATCAACTTACGATTTTCACTTTTTTTAAAGCACTAAATAATCATTTTGAAATACAATTTTTTCAGGGCTTCATTTTTAGACCTCATCAAAGACACTGGTAGCATGGGGCATCATGTGGCTCAGATTTTTTTAACTGTGGTAAATGTTAGTAAATCCCTTTAAGTAAGCCCGAATTTTTTATGGTATTGGAAAAAGTCTTTTAGCGCTAGCATAAAATATGGTTTAAATCAGAACTATGAAAATAACAGTGAAATATATGAAACGCGTTTTTAACTGCTCTTTTTCCCTCTTTTTTGTTAAAGTAGGGCAATATACAGGAGGAGGATTTTACAACAGTAGTTCGGAGGTAGGTCGCATGTCCGGCAGAAGGGCCTTAAGTAAAATTTCTCTAGTTTGATAGATATTGCCTTATTTGATATTTGCACTAAAAAGACTGATGGAAGGATTTTAAAATATTCCACTACTTTGATTTCATGTGAACAATGCCCATGGTTTTAAGGTTAGAGGCAATTTAGTGTTATAGTCCAGCAGCCAAATCCAGATTTTTGGCTGGACCTTGTTAAGTTCTTTGCAGATTATGATACCTAGGACCATCAAGATGAACAATTTTAAAACTGACACTCTGTCAGCCTTGAGCAATTTGAGATATTGGGGAAAAAATGGTCGCCAAAATGCCTGATTTTTGTATAGAAAAATAAAAAAGCGAATGTTTGTTTTAGTAAAGGTGTACCAGTTGTGTATATTTTTAAAAGTACCCTCCCTACTCAAAAGTATTGCAACATTCACCATAACGCATGAATTTTGAGTTGAAGGGGTCTTTATATAATGACGTCCTAATATAGTTTATAATTGGAAAATAAAACATTATTTGGAAAGAAATCAATGAACATTTTTTTTCCTTCCTTCTCCAAGGCGGAGAGATTATCAAATGCAGGCGCACCCACGGGAGAGGGGCTGGAACATTAAATTTAACATTTTTTTCGCCTCCCTGTAGGGACGGGTGTTAATTCACACTAGCATCGTAATTCGGTTTCATATTTCCTGTAAAACGGTTTTGATGGCTTGAAAAGACTTCCAACAAACAAAAAATGGCAATGAGTTCCTCTGACATGGTCTCAGAAAGAAGACACCACGCCGCAAAGACGAAAGCGCCTCCTATCTTCATAAGATAGTGATAAGGGGAATACGCCCCATATTTCAAAAAAGGACCCCTCAAGTTGTAATTTCTTACTTTTTCTCAATTCTATAGGCGGTTTATCGGTTTATTATTGCAAACATCCTAAAATTTGCTGTAATGCGACTTTTTAGTACATTTTATATAATAATGTGGAGAGAAGGCCATCATCTTTATATTAGTAGCCTTATCCTCCCTATCACTATCTTATGAAGATGGGAGGCGCTTCCGTCTTTGCGGCGTGGTCCCTGATACATTATTCGTTGAAGTCAATGTTGTGATATTATCCTTTTCGTTGTTCTATATCACTTTGAATGTTTTATAAGTACAAACATGTGGCAGATTTATATTTTCTGCATTTCTTTGAAGTTATTTTTCAGCAGGTTCCTTCGATAATTTATATCCACCTTTGTATGTTATTGTGATGTGGCTTATAATTATATAAATACGAGTCTTCTTCTTTTTCAAGAAGTCTATTTAAAATTTTATCATGTATTTGCATAAACTCTTCGTGTTTTATCACTTAAAATACCATAGTATTGTCCAAGTGCCGAATTAATGTCTCGATAATTGATTCATCCTAAATCACTGTATTGTCTCACATTGGTCAAAACTTAGTCACGCACCATCTCTGCTAAGGCCACCGCACACTACACGATCGGTCTACGATCTGATTTCGGAAGAAAATGGAATAGCGTTTGGTATAAACATTTCAAGACATCACAGTTTGTGCCAGTACAAACGAAATTATGGTCCGTTTCGAGCTCTCTAGTCGGAGAAAAAGCCAAATCGGCTCAGAATCGTAGTAACATGAAAGAAGTTCTACGATTGTCTACGATTTCAACATGATTCGGCCCTTTCTCCGGGTTCAAGGCTGACAGCGCACCAAAATCCCATTTCAATTATTCATATTATCGTTCAGAACCCGAATCAAATAAGCTTTATTTGTTAAAATACCCATATTAAATGCTATACTACGATTTATTGCCAAAATCGGATCGGTGCCGATCGTGGTAGCGTGTGGCGGCCCTAACACTTGACACAATTATAGATCAGCCCCAACCATAAACATTTGAAGGATAAAGCAACATTGTAAGAACAAGAATAAAAACTATTGATTTCAAATTCATTCAATTCAAATACTTTAATTTCCTCGTAATAAAAGACCATAAATAACAATAACCATGAAGTATAAGACAAAATCAATGAAAGCGAAAAACAAATAAATTATATTGAGAATAATCATGAGTCAATAAGAACGAGTTAAAGTGTTATTCGAATGGGCACCCATAAATTGGCTTGCCAATCAAAGGAAAAGAGGAATTCTTTATAACAAAGGTTTCCCAATACAAACAAAATATTCACCTTCATTTTTGAATAATAACAACAACAAAACAGTAGTACAGAAATACACATTACACATACGACCAGGAAAAATAAATAAACCAATGTGGATTATTGTACGTCATACAGGTTTATACATAAAAGGTAATAATCCGCTTCAAAAAACTTAACAACAGTGCTTCTTTGGTATCATATCCTCCGACAAAAACAATCATGGTACCCCTAAAAAGATGAATCATAACCGGGAAAGTTAACTGAGGCAAAAGAGAAAGTTGCAGAGTTCTGGCGAAATAGTATGAGTATCTGCCAAGTTGAAAATAAACAGAAAATTAAGAAGCTAATGGAAGATCTAAAAAACACAGATACTAAATTCAACTTTCATATCTGTACAGAAGCAGCAGCAAGGCTCGTGGATCCCACTGTAAATGGTCTGCTTCTAGGATTGGTCCAATCTCAGGGGCTCATACCTGAAAGGGGGGGGCACGGGAAGTAAATCCCACCAAATGAAAATATCCGGGACAACCATTTTCCCCCCAAATAAGTTTAACAACTGAACAAATCATAACTCGTGAGCAAAAGTATTCAAATCAAGAGAAACCAACTAAAAAGCCATGAACTACAAACGCAAAATGAAAGGCACGCACAATGATGTCTCGGTGTTGCACCCTAAGTGAATTAGCGACTACCAATTGCTTATCAGAAGACAAACATAACTTTATACAGAAATAAATATGACTTTCTTTCTCGTACAGACGTAAAAAAATACTTTTCTTTCTCGAAAGAGAAGAAATTACTTTCCCCTAGAGAGTCTCGTCACAGTAAATGTTCTCAGGTGAAAAGTAAAGAAAAGAATCACCTTATGGTTGCAGGCTATGGAACAAACTATCAACTTCCTGGCTGACTGAATGTTCCGCTACTTTCTCTTACGGAAAGATAGCTACATTCGAGATCGTTTCGAAGTAACTAATTGTCCCTCACTTTAACGTGATATTTGCTATCTAATCATAACCTGATAATCGGCCAAGTGGTGATGGGGTATGACATAGAAAGTGACGGACGGCATCGTTCGTAATGTTGGTGATAAGCGTACACCGATTACACTGATATTTAAAAAGGGCAAAACCGTACGTTAACCATTCATTGAAACAGTGAGTTTATTTAAATCATATAGGCCCATCAGCATCCAAAACTTCGTGTCCATCAATATTTCGTCAGCGCGAAGTCGATCTTACTTGCACGATATCATACTGGCAGGAATCGCTCAAACTCGCCGGTAGTACGGCCCACCTCTTGTTCAAGACGGAAAAGTAACCGCCTTTTCCTCGACATCGGATTACCATTCTCAGCAAATTATTCTCTGTCCAAAACCGTCGTCCAAACACTCAACAAAGCCTCATATTCCTCTCGAGTTTCGCACTTGCACTACGCTTCCTTTAACGTTCTCGCAGTGTTTCTGACGCTGGCGAAAAAGTTATTTTCAACATGCCCGTAGTACGAAAATTGTGATATTTGAGAAGAAAGACTTCACATGCGGCAATGGCAAGGTGTCGGAGTTCGCACGTTGAAGTTCTTTCGACGTCGTAACTTCTCGGCAATCATAAGACAGATATACTCGACCGTGGCGCGCTAATTTTAATCGACGCTTCCACCGCTTGAAAACTCGCCGTCTGTTGTCTCACTGTCCCAATATCTCTGAAATCGGTATTTCAGGAATTTAAAGTCTAGAGTAGGAACCGCCATTCTCAAACGAGATGTCTAAGGGCGCATAGACTCTCACGCTCGCTTAGAAAATATCTTGCTGCTCTTTCGAAATTTGCCTGATCATACCAGCGCGAACTGAGCTGTCCCTATACGTAGCGGTGTAGCTATAAACAAGTTGAAGAACGGTCTCATTTATTGCTGCATTACTGTATAGAAGAATGAAGAAAATAAAAGGGAGAATTGATATTATATAGCTTTACTTTGTGTTTGTGTAATATTTTTAGTTGAATATTTCCATCTAATTAATATCACCCGCACAAAAAAAAAATGAACGATAAGGCTCCACTGATAAAACCCCTAGTTTAAAAAGCAAAGCATGAATGACCGTTGACAATTTCTGATAAAATATAAATGGCAGATGTGGAAGTAATCAGAAAACATTAAAAAACTGGGAAATTATGACGAATAAATGCATGATCAAGCAAGATTGCCAGAAGAATCCTCCGAATAATGCTGTTGATGGAAGCAGTTACACGGCATATGTCCTCATAAATTATGTGCGTAAGAGTAAAAACAGCACACAAGCCTTGCGAAATATACGCGTTCGAGCAGCCCACCACAGGAGATACATTGACGTAGCATTACTACTACGACAAACTAATGTATACATCCGCAGCGATACTTATAGAAACTCTGTAGATTAAAATCTCCTTCTTTCTTTTTAATTACAAATTCGCCTCCTAGATAATAGAATGCCATACATTCTGAAAATCTCCTGATTGTCTGAGTGAGCTAAGGTTCCGGACAAGTGCAGTAACACCGATACGAACATCTACAAGGTATGTCAACAAGGTGGCCCTAACAACGTACCGTTGGCAGTTATATTACCACTGCTGCAAAATCAACACGACCAATAAAAGAATTTGTAAATGGTGGTGTTTTTGCGTTAGTTGCTTGTTATTGTGACCGTCCGCAACGAATCCATATGAATCGCAATCTACGGTAGAAATGAAACCGTAAAATAAATTGAACCATTAGAGGTGATCAAAGTGTGCACTAAGATGAGATACAAGCACGCAATGTACACATAATAAGATAAGAAACAACATCCTCATTGGCTATACCGATAGTCTTATTATCATGCTGTAAAGTGGTTTGTGTGTTGTGTGTGTGCTGGTCTGTAGTGTGAGCAGGGATGGTGTCGAATGTGTATAATGTAAGTGTAGTTGGGTGGGCACCTTTTTCAACGTTAACACAGATCACGACATCCAAACAATAGTCTCCTACAAGTTTATCTTGATCGTTTAAAAACGAAAATACCGATACTAGGCCTAACACAACCGTACCTGTCCTGCATTTTTACTGCAGATAAGTCATGATCATTCTTATTCTGTACCATTTAACCTCTGCAGTGACATGACACACATTCATGATGATGACAATGTACTAAAAACATAAGCATTTTTCAAAACGTTAGAAGTTTCAAGCCTTGTCGAATCGTTGTCAATTTCGAAATAAGATAAACACTAAATCCATAATTAATAATACTAAAGAAATAGCAAACCTGCCGTCATCCGAAATCCTCTCGCAACCTTATTCGTTCAACATTACAAAAATAATATATGGAACCATGAGAAGATCAGGACACATTCTTGTAAAATCCATGACCCAACATAAAAGTAAGAAATAACGCGTCCGAAAACCCAGCGTACAATCGTAGTCTCATTTTCAAACAAAGCGTAACGTTCGCGTCAGCTAGTTACAGTATCGGAGATACGCAGTCAATTTCAATTAAAATCGTAAAACTAAATGACATAT
This sequence comes from Eucidaris tribuloides, assembly GCA_001188425.1. Taxonomy (NCBI): domain Eukaryota; kingdom Metazoa; phylum Echinodermata; class Echinoidea; order Cidaroida; family Cidaridae; genus Eucidaris; species Eucidaris tribuloides. The sequence goes on from JZLH01S0200319.1 coordinate 81,258, forward strand.
CCGATCACCTTTAAAGACATCCACAATGAACCTATACATATCACATTCGTACTGTACCGGTGCTGCAAAATACCCGTTATCAGAAAAATATAATACTATGTGCCCGAGTGTAAAATTACGACAAGGATAAGCTACAATCGCCGAGTAGTGAATGAGCATACGCACATAACGTCCCACTACTCGTTATAACGTGTCTCTCTGGCGTGTGAGTTGGTACGATAGTGTGCTAATGGACTTGAAGCCGACAAGGATCTGGTTTAGAATGATACGATAGGCCGGTATCATGACGCATTAATACAGAAAACTTGAAATGCTTAAGTGTAACACGAAGCAAAATAATTGTTTTATGGTTAATGGTATATGTAGAGATATACTCGAGTTAAAGCGGAGAGAGACATACAAATAACCAATGATATCCTATGTCGCGTTCCAAGATTAATACTACACGTAGGCCACGCATGTCAAGAAAATAATTCTTCCGAACTGACAGATATCTGGATCTGGAACAATAGAAAATTTAAAGAAGGAACTTCTCCTAAGAAGGATAATAGATGAAATTTCTATTCACACCCTCATTCATTCAAGTCTTCATTCATTTCACCAATCCTTCATTCATAAACATCATTCACTTCATCATTCAACATCTTCATCGTTCAATTCACATTCATTATTCATTCCTCATTCATCTCATTCATCATTCATTCATATCATTCCTTCAACATTCATCTTCATCATTATTCAATCACAATCAATTCCTTCATCATCATTCAATTCAACATCTCCTTCATTTTCACTCAACATTTATTCATTCATATTATTCATTCATTCATATCTCATCATCATTCAATTTTAAATCATGTCAGAGAGAGAGTCATTCAAGTATCCATTCCTTCATCGTTCATAATTTATTTGCATTTCGTGAGACCTAGTTGGCAAATTTTCAACGGGGTACATAACAGTGTGTGTGAGTATAGCAGGTCATGTATCAAGTCACGGTAATGCCGCAAACTAAATACCCTTATTTACGTCCTCATTCCTGTTCCCCATGAATTGGTACGCACTCTTAGACTCACTCCAGTACTTATAATTTTCTATTTTTTGTCTAATAAGTGCTGTAAACACTTCATGGGATTGCCTTAATAACATAGCGTAATCAACTTATGATTTTGTTGAACTTCCACAGGCATTAATGGTACAGTTCTGGTAAACTACTCATAGATAATCATCTATATCAATGATACGAGTATTTTTAAAATGAATTTGAGGAAGCAATAACAAAGAGAAATTAAGATAGAAGTTAGTTGACATGTGGCCCCACACAGGCTTGCAACTTCTGTTTCGATCGAGTTTTTACCAAGGCCATCGTGCACAGAATATTATACCCGATTAGCTCATCCTTCAATTACGTGAAAATGTGAGAAAAAAGTGAGAGCAACAAAGGGTGCAACTTGCAGCTTTAGATAAAAACAAAAACAAAATCTGGAACATTTTCTAAGCCGTGAAAAAGAAAATTTTTCAAATCATTTTGTCAGAATATTATGCTGATAAGTCTTTTGTTTTCTCGACTTGAAACTCCTTCCATATACAGTCAAATTCATTCTGCACTTTTGTGAGAAAATAGCGCTGAAATAAACAGGTGTCTGGAATATAATATATTCAGAGTCATGCATGTAATGTCATTGTAAATACTTTGTTACATAACGCTTAATCAAAATCTCGAGAAAAAAACAAGCTCTGGAAAGAAAGCCCCAACAGTGCAGTAAGAAACGCATATTTCCCCATCACAAACATGATGGAGAACGAGAGTAGATACTAGATTAGCTTTTATCCTAACTCAAGTCTTGCAAAGGTGAAAAAAACGAAAACCCCCCCCCCCAAACAAGACTAACACTTTAGCCGTGTTTCAGTTCTAAGCTACGTTATGTCACAAGCAACGGTCGTAGAATTTTTCATTCATATAAGCCAGCTACCAGCTGTTACAACATAGGAAATCAGAATAACCGAAAATACCCTAAGTATGGGACAAAACACAAACACCCTTCTCGTCACATACAGCTCTGCCAAAACGCACGTTATTGCGACAAATACGCCAAGGCGAAGGGTACGAAATAATAGGCTGACAAGCTATCGGAATCCCATTCAAAAAACACTTTAAAAAAGAATAACACGAAACACACAACAGATGCACCGTAATCTACCCGACCACAATGCATCACCAGAAACAATATAGAGCGCATTTTGACATGCTTTCGATACGGGTTCGCGAAAAATGACGCAAGCCGTATCAGCACGGAGACGGCGCAGTTACTGCCTCTTGCGACTCACATGGACGTTCTTATACATACCCCATGGACTAATCCAATAAACAGAGTTGTGGTATAGGTCAAACACTACATTATTGAGAATCCAAAAAAACACAGTCAAATGGATAACGTTAATTCCAGCTTGTAAGACTGGTATACACTTGCTATTACACTGAGGGTAATAAAGGGTAGCGCAAGCTACCGCCAAATAAGGTACCTAACTTATCAAGATAAGGAAGTCAAACATACAACTCGTAACCAGCTTCCCACCTATTATTGGTGAGGAGCTTGTGGTAACATAAGGAGAAATGCAAAAGTTATCTAAAAAGATTCAACCAATAAGAACGAAGGGAACACCTATTATTTTACATGTGTTATAAATAAAGACGATAGATTGAAAAAAAATACAAAGATGACAGACATAAAATGTGAAAATAAAGAAGACAGAAAGAAAAAGAACGAAGAACAAAGATAGATAAATTGAAAGAAAAGACAACAGATCAACAGAGGGATAAAATGGTGAAACAAAGATAGAAATAAGAAAGAAATAAGATAGATTAATAAGAAGATAAAGATAATAAATAATAGATAGATACGAATAGATAAATTGATGAAAGATAATAATGTAATAGAAAGACAGGTAAATAAATAGTAAAAGACACAAACAAGTAACTAATGGATGGATGATAAAGATAGATAGACAGAAAGATAAACCAGATAGCAGATAGATAGATAGATAGATAGATAGAAGATAGAAATACAAAGAAGACAGACCAATAAATAGTATAGATAACTAGATAAAATAGATACGAGAGACCAGATAGACAGACGATAAAAGAAGATAAATAAAGATAGATAGAAATAAACAATAGACAGACATATAAATAGACTGGATAAGACAAAGATACTAATAGTATGATAGATAATAGAAAGAAAGAAAAATAACAGATAGATAGAAAGAAAATAGATAAATAATAGAAGATAAGACAGCACGAAAAAACGCTGAACTAAAATATTAAAAACGGTTATCGTTGTTAAGCGCACTCTAACAACAGTTTAACATTTTTAAGCACCACGACAATCAACCGTCTTTTAATAATAAGTTAAAATTGAAACAACGACTGTCAAATCTAACCAATAGTTTAAAAGACGGATCCACAACACAAAAATAAACTGTTCTAGAGTGACACATTGAATATTTCAAACACGTTTACTGTGTAGACTGCACATGAAGGAAAAAAATTGTTTACACATAGCGAGCCTGGATGACTGATTTGTTGCTAATTCTAATGTACAGAGTGACATAAAGCTATAGTCAAACAATTCACCGGTGTATCTTAGGGACCACAGAACACAAGAAGGTAAAAGTGGACTAAATTACGTCAATGAAGAATCAATAAATAATTGCTGACAAAACAAAAAGTCAATATAAACGAGAAACGCGTTGAGCACAAGAGCAACACAGATTATTCAAAAGGATCTATACTGTTCTAATCAACGACGCAATCCCAATACCAGTAATCAACACTTTCTTATGCCTCGACCAAAGCAAGGCGTCGGGGGGGGGCGCCCCGCTAGTCAGAGATCGCAATCGCAAACAAATAAAATGGCAATCCACCCTTTTCTGATTCAACGGTATTCGATAACTTGTTTCACCTCCAATCCACTTAGTTCCCCTGCCAAAGAATGCGGGCACCCCCGTGCCACTTACGTTCACACTTGAGTGTCAGCTCCCCAAGATTGCAACCATCCACATTAGTTCCTCCCCCAAGATGTGCACCTGTCCGGCTACTCAGTTCGCACATCCCCGAGAATGTCACCTCCCATGCAACTTTAAGTTCACATCCCGAATTAACCCTCCATGCACCTATATACACCCAAAATGTCACCTCCCCAGCAACTAGTCTACATCCCCCGAGCATGTGCACCCCCCATGCACTTATTCCACACCCGAGAGGCACCTCCCCATTCCACTTTAGTTCCTCCTCCCAAATGCACCTCCCCATTCAACTTAGTTCCCCTCCCCAAATTCACGCTCCCTATGCCATTAGTCTACGTCCCCAAAGCATGTGCACCTCCCATGCCACTGTTAGTCACTCAAGAAAGAGATGTTTTTTGCCAACTCCTCCTCATTCACTTAGTTCCTTCCAAATGTCACTCCATGCCACTTTAGTTCCACCATCCGGCCGAGATTGCACCCCCCCTTCAATATATAGGTTCTCCTCCCAAGATAATGCCACCTCCCCAGTGCCATTTAGTCCACATCCCCAAGATAATGCACGTCCCATGCCACTTAGTTCCACATGCCCAAGAAATGTCACCCCCATGAGCCACTTTAGTTCACCTTCCCAAGATGAACAGTCCCCAATGCCAATCCGAGCTATACCGCTCCACGAAAGGTGAGGCCGGAACCGGATCAATGTTTCGACCTTCTCTGTAAATTCTGTCCCGTCTGTCATCTTTCCGTTCTCGTACCGCGATAGACTTAACATAACAGCTGAATCGGATTTTGATGAAACGAGGAAAATAAGTACATGACATAATACCGCGATAAAGGATTCTTTGCAGTGGAAAAAAGTCTAACGGAAAACGAAAGTCACAAGGCTTTTACATACCCGAGTTTGACTTGGTTACTAGAGTGATAACTTAAGAACGCAAGAAAGATTTTAATGAAAAATTATCAGATAACGCCGTACATTAATGAACAGATAAAGTGAATTTGTCAGTGAGAAGGTACCCCTTGGGATTCTGACCGGAGGATAGGGCTTATTAGGACCTGCAAATATCATCAGAATTACCATTTATATACTTGGTTGTGACACAGGAGTGGTAAGTCACAACAATATACACGTCCCGTCTCTAATATCAATATACGGTCTAAATGGCATTAAAAATACGTCGTTGTGCATGCTATATTATGAGTACAAAATGTTTTAGTCAAAACTATCGATGTGCTTACAAAAGTCACCGTATCCTCAAGTTACCCTTGCTAAAATCAGCCTCATATATTTAGAACGGTTTCTGTTTCTACGTGTTATCTCTGGCTAATTGAGTCACATTATATTTGCTATAAAAATGATATTCCTGAGTCAATACACCAGGGCAAACTTTCCTTCAAACATGGAATAGAAAGAAACCGTGCGTATTTATTACCATGGCAACCAGATAAACAAGTGTAAACCGGCTTGGATTGGGAAATCATTCAGTTGAAGGCAAAAATCGTTGTTAAGAAATGGCAGTGACTAATACATACAATGTAAAATAACAAATAGGGTTAACATAAAAAATACAAGTCGAACAGACTGCTGAATGAATATACAGGGAAGATTAAAAATAGAGAGTCTGATAAGCCTGAATATATCGCAATAATTGTACATATTATTTTAGAAAGATTTATAGCCCTAACGCCTTAATGTGATACAGAAGGTTATCTTTCTAGATTGCATAGCTGGATCGAATTTCCATGAATTCCGACTAAAATCAACAACTGCCTCTAATAAAATAGCTCTTTGATTTGAAATGATTATGTTTAAAATTAAAAAGAAAACAAGTAGAGAATCACATAGTAATTTATATTTGGCAAGCATATGGAGCCATTCAGTGTCATTTGTCCATGGGTTGCAAATCATGTGTGTGTGTAGTGCGGGGAAAAATACGCTGGGGTGGGTGGGCGGTGGGGAAGTTACGTGTGAGGCATAGGTCGAATCACTCTGGCATTTAGTTGCGTACGGTATAAAAAATGATTCATATAACTATACTTTAGCTGTTATTTGCTTCGTTACGTGAAAGTCACAGAGCTTCGCCTTCAAAATGAAATCATCTGCTATTAATTGACTTTCATTATGTTTGGAACGAGCATAGAATTAACA
>JZLH01S0200319.1:87454-92454 GCA_001188425.1 Eucidaris tribuloides
AATACAAAAGCTTGATTGATTTTTTCAATTCAATTCAATTCAAATCACTTTATTTCTCTCGGTAATAAAAGAACATAAATACAATAACATGAGACGTATAATGACAAAATTCAATGAACAAAAACAAATAAATATATTTTGAGAATAAATCATGAGTCTATTAAAGAAACGAGTTAAGTTGTTATTGAGATTGTGGCACCCAAATTGGCTTGCCAATCCAGAAGGAAAGGGAATTTCTTATAAAAAGGTTGTCCCAGTTACAACTAAAATTTTAACATGTCATGTTTGAATAAATAACACACAAAACAGTAGTACAGACAATACACATTACACATATGACAGGAAAAATAAATAAACCATATGTGGATTATTGTACCGTCATACAGGTTTATACATAGAAAGGTAATAATCTACGCTCAAAAGACTTTAAAACATGTGCTTCTTTGGTATCATATCCTCCGACAAAGAATTCTAAATCATGGAACCCTGAAAGAAGATGAATTCATAGACCGGGAAGTTCTAACTGAAGGCAAGAGAAAGTTGGCAGAGTTTCTGGTGAAATAAGTATGAGTATCGCAAGTTGGTGTAAAAGAAGTTAAGAATGAATTAAGTGGAAGATCTTTAAAACACAGATACATATAATTTCAAATTTCATATCTGTACAGAATGCACGCAAAGGTGCTCGTGGCATCCCACTGTAAATGGTCTTGCTCTAGGATTGGTCAATCAGGGGCGTCCATCCTGAAAGGGGGGGGGGCAGGGGAAGTTATCCCACCAATGAAAATATCCGGGGACAGACGCCATTTTCCCCAATAATTTTAACAACTTGAACAAATCATAACTCGTGATGCAATAATGTGATTACAAATCAGAGTAAACCACTAAAAAGCATTGAACTACACGCAAAATGAAAGTGCACTGCACCAAGTGATGTCTCGGTGGTTGCACCCTATGAATTCGGACTACCAATTGCTTATCAGAAGACAAACATAACTTTACGTACAGAAATAAATATTACTTTTCTTTCTCGTACAGACGTAAAAAAATACTTTTCTTTCTCGAAGAGAAGTAAATATACTTTTCCCCTAGAGAGTCTGGTCTACAGGTAAATGTTATCAGGTGTGAAATGTAAAGAAAAGAATCACCTTATGGTTTCAGGCTATGGGACAAACTATCACTTCCTCGGCGATCTGAATCGTTCCGTAGCTTTTCTTCGGAAAGATAGCTACATTCAGATCGTTTCGAAGGTAATAATTTGTCCCATCACCTTTAACGTTGATTATTTGCTTATACTATCATAACCTGATATCGGCCAAGTGGTGTGATGGGGTTATGATCATAGAAAATGTGACGGACGGCATGTTGCGTAATTGTTGGTGATCGACACCGATGTACATGATATTTAAAAAAGGGCAAACGTTACCGTTACCATTTCATTGAAACAGTGAGTTTTATTAAATCAATTATTATGCCCATCAGCATCAAAATCCATTCGTGTCCATCAGATATTTCGTCAGCGCGAAGTCGATCTTATTCACGATATCCATGACTTTGGGCAGAACGCTCAAAATCCCGGTGTAGTACGCCACCTCTTGTTCAGACTGGAAAAGTTGATCCGCCTTTTCTTCGACATTCGGATGTACCATTCTCAGCAAATTATTTTCTCTGTCCAAAAGCGTCGTCCAAACACTCAACAAAGCCTCAAGTTCCTCTCGAGTTCGCACTTGCATATCGCTTTCTTTAACGTTTCTCGGCAGTTTTCTGAGCTTGGCGAAAATGTTCATTTTCACATGCTGCCGTAGTAGCCGAAAATTGTTGATATTTTGTAGAAAGACTTCAAACATGCGGCAATGGGCAAGGTGGTCGGAGTTCGCGTTGAAGTCTCTTTTCGACGTCGTACTTCTCGCAGTCATAGAGACCGGTGTGATCGCTAATTTATCGACGCTTTCCCCGCTTGAAACGTCGTCGTCTTGTTGTTCACTGTCCCTATATCTCTTGAAATCGTTTTCTAGGGATTTTAAAGTCAGAGTAGCTGCATTCTCCGTGTCTGAAGGTGGGCATATGACTCTCAACGCTCGTATGAAATATTTGCTGCTCTTTTCGAATTTGCTGATCGATACCAGCGCTGAACTGAGCTGGTCCCTATAGTAGCGGTGTAGTTTCTTGATCAGTTTGAAGAACGTCTCATTTTCTGCTGCCATTACTGTATAAAGAATGAAGAAATAAAAGGGAGAATTGATATTATAGTACTTTACTTTTGTTTGTTTGTGTAATATTTTTAGTTGATATTTTCATCTAATTAATATCACCCCCACAAAAAAAAATGACGATAGCTCCACTGATTAAAACCCTAGTTTAAAAAGCAAAGCATGAATGACCGTTGAAATTCTGATAAATTTATAAATGCAATGTGGAATAATCATGAAAACAGTAATATTAACTGGGTAAATTATTGACGAATAAATGCATGATCAAGCAGATTGCCAGAAGAATCCTCCGAAAATGCTTTGATGTAAGCAGTTACCCGCATATGTCTCATAAATTATGTGCAAGAGTAAAAACAGCACACAAGCCTGCGTAAATATACGTTGAAGCCCACACAGGAGATAATTGATCTTGTACCTACTACCTAGACAGATCTAATGTGATACATCCGAGCGATATCTTATAGAAACTCTGTAGATTTAAAATCTCTCTTTTCTTTTTAATTACAAATTCGTCTCCTAGATAATATGAATTCCATTACATTCTGAAATAATCTCCTGATTGTTGAGTGATGCTAAGGTGTCCTGGACAAGGTGTCAGTAACACCGATACGACATCTTACAAGTTATGTCAACAAGGTGGCCCTAACAACGTACCGTTGGCAGTTAATTACCACCTGGCTGCTAATCAAACGACCAATAAAGATTTGTAAGATGGTGTGTGTTTGCGTTAGTTTGCTTGTTTATTTGTGACCGGTCGCAACGAAGTCCATATGAAGTCGCAAATTCTACGGTAGAACATGGAAACCGTTAAAATAAATTTGAACATTTGAGGTGATTCAAGTTTGGCATCTGATAGATGAGATATCAAGCACGCAATGTACAAACAACATCTCTCATGCTAATTACCTAGTCTTTATTATTCATGCTGTTTGTGTTTGTGTGTATGTGTGTGTGTCTGTGTCTGTGTGTGAGCAGGGAGTTGGTGTGAGTGTGTGTATATGTATGTGTGTGTGTGTGTGTGGCACCCTTTTTCAACGTTACACAGTCACGACTATTCCAAACAATAGTCTCCTACAAGTTTACTCTTTGATCGTTTAAAACGATCACCATATAGGCCTACCCCCTTTGTCCTGCATTTTTTACTGCTAGATAATCAATGATCATTCTTATTTTTGTCCATCATCCTTTGCAGTGACATAGACACACATTCATGATAGATTGACAATGTAACTAAAACATAAGCATTTTTTTCAAAACGTTAGAAGTTCAAGTCTTGTTGGAATGTTGGTCACATTTTTCTCGAAATAAGATCAAACACTAATCATTAATAATACTTAAAGGAATAGCAAACCTGCTCGGCATCCGAAATCCTCTCTGCAAACCTTTCATTCGTCAACATTTTACAAAAAATAATATATGAACCATGCAGAATATCAAGGACACATTTCTTTTAAAATCCTTGACCCTCATTCAAAGTTAATGGGAAATACACGGTCCGAAACCTCAGCGTAGCCAATGCTATGTCTTTCTTCAACAAGCGTAACGTTCGCGTCAGCTATGTTACATCGCGATAACGCAGTTCAATTCTAATTATAAATCGTAACTAATTGACATATCCGATCAACCTTTTAAATACACCACTACCTGAACCTATACATATCACATTTCGTTACTTACCTGTGCTGAAAATATCCCGTTATGCAGAAAAATATGAATACTTATTGTTTGCCCGAGTGTATTACTGACGTGATAAGCTACATCGCCGAGGTAGTGAATGAGGCATAGGCCTATAACGTCCCACTACTTCGTTTATATCGTTGTCTCTTTGTCGTGTGATTGTTATTGTTAGTGTGCTAATGGCTTGAAGCACAATGAATCTGTATTGACTGATACATACCGTATTCATCGCATTACAAACTTTGAAATCCTATATGTAAGCAACGAGCAAAATTTTGTTTTATGGTAACTGGCTTATATTAATATATACTAGATTAAATGTCGTAAGAACATACAAATAACGCAATGGATATGCCTAGTTGTGGCGTCCAAGAGTTAATCTACAGTAGGGCCACGCATGTTCAAGAAAATAATTCTCCGAATCTGACATGATATCTGTGTATTCTGGAACTAATAGGAAAATTTATGAGAAGTGAATGCTCCTACAGAAGCATATTTAGATTGAGAATTTCTATTCACACCCTCATTCATTCATTCATTCATTCATTCATTCAATCATTCATTCATTCATTCATTCATTCATTCATTCAATCATTCCTTCATTCGTTCATTCATTCATTTATTCATTCATTCATTCATTCATTCATTCATTCATTCATTCATTCATTCATTCAATCATTCATTCATTCATTCATTCATTCAATCATTCAATCATTCCTTCCTTCATTCATTCATTCATTCAATCATTCCTTCATTCGTTCATTCATTCATTTATTCATTCATTCATTTATTCATTCATTCATTCATTCATTCATTCATTCAATCATTCATTCATTCATTCATTCATTCAATCATTCCTTCATTCGTTCATTCATTTATTTGCATTTCGGTGGAGACCTTATTTTGGCAAATTTTCAATGGGGTCCATTATGACTGTGGGTGTGAGTATACAGGTACATGTATTAAGTCACGGTATTGCAGGCATAACTAAATATTCCCTTATTTACGTTCCTCATCCCTGTTCCCCATGAATTGGTACCACTCTTAGCACTCAGTACTTGATAATTTCTATTTTTTGTCTAATAAGTGCTGTAATACACTTCATGGGATTGTCCT
>JZLH01S0200319.1:94954-98067 GCA_001188425.1 Eucidaris tribuloides
GTTTTTACTGTGTAGACTGGCACATTGCTAATAAATTATTGATACAATTACGGAGCCTTGGATTGGACTTGAGTTTTGTTGCTATACGGTAATGTTTACAGAGTTGGACATGTAAAGCTATAGGGTCAAACTATTCAAACCGCGTGGTTTTATCTTAGTTGGGATTCACAGAACACGAAGGAATGTGTAAACAGTGACGTAAATTACGTCAATGAAGAATCAATAAATTAATTGCTTGACAAATACAGAAATGTGTCATATTACACCGAGAAACGCGCTTGTACAGCAAGAGGCAACTACAGATTATTCCCGGGAGCTTATTACTGTTTTAATCAAACGAGCGCAGTATCTCCAATACAGTAACTCCAAGAACCTTCTTATGCCTCCGCACCAAAGGCAAGGGCGTGATCGGGGGGGGGGGGGGCGCCCCCGCTGAGTCAGAGGAGTTCCGCCAATGGCAAGCAAAATATAATGTGCATCCCCCTTTTCTGATTTCAACGGCTTATTTTCGAAACTTTGTTTTCACCTCCCCATTCCACTTAGGTTCCTCCTGCCCAAGATGCGCACCTCCCCGTGCCACTTTAGTTTCACATCTTTGAGATGTGCACCTCCCCAAGATGTGCAACCCCATGCCACTTTAGTTCCTCCTCCCCAAGATGTGCACCTCTCCGTGCTACTTCAGTTCCACATCCCCGAGATGTGCACCTCCCCATGCAACTTTAGTTCACATTCCCGAGATGTACACCTCCCCATGCCACTTGAGTTCTACATCCCCAAAATGTGCACCTCCCCATGCAACTTTAGTTCTACATCCCCGAGATGTGCACCTCCCCATGCCACTTTAGTTCCACATCCCCGAGATGTGCACCTCCCCATTCCACTTTAGTTCCTCCTTCCCAAGATGTGCACCTCCCCATTCAACTTTAGTTCCTCCTCCCCAAGATGTGCACGTCCCCATGCCACTTTAGTTCCACATCCCCGAAATGTGCACCTCCCCATGCCACTTTAGTTCCACCTTCCCAAGATGAACACGTCCCCATGCCCAATCCAGCTTACGCTCACGAAAGGTGGGCCGGACGGATCATGTTTTCGACCTGTCCGTCTGTATGTCTGTCCGTTTGTCATCTTTTTCCGGTTCTCGTTACCGCGATAACTTAACAACTGCTGATCGGATTTTGATGAAACGAGGAACAACTATGTACCATGACATTACCGATGAAATGATGGGATTTTTGCAGTTGAAAAGTCTACGGACAAGGTCACAGGGCCTTTTATATACCCGAGTTTGACTTGTTACTGTGATAACTTAAGAACGGCTGATCGGATTTTAATGAAAAATTTATCAATATACCGGTACATTTTGAACCAACGATAAAGTGATATTTTGTCAGTCGAGGAAGGTACACTTGGGATTCTGCCGATGGATAATGGGGCTTTTTAGGACCTTGCAGTATTCATAGGAATTTATGCGCATTTATTATATCTTGTGTGTGATACAGGAGTGGTAAGTCACTTAATATACACGTCCCGTCTTCTAATATTTCAATATACTGTGTCTAAATGGACATTTAAAAATACGTGTTTGTTGCATGCGTATTATTTTATGAGACAAAATGTTTTAGTCAAAACTATCGATGTTGCTTACAAAAGTTACCGTATCCCAATGTTACCCATCAATATCAGCCTTCCATATAGTTTTAGAAGCGTGTTTCTTGTTTTACGTGGTTATCTTACTGGGCTCTTCGAGGTCATATTTATTATTTTGCTATATACCAAATCGTATATTCCTGATGTCAATACACCAGGGCAAACTTTTCTTGCAAGACGATGTGGAATAGAAAGATTTACGGTGCGTATTTTCATTACCATGGCAACGCAGATAAACAAGTGTAAACCGGTTGGATTTGGGAGACATTCAGTTGAAGTGCACAAGTATTGTTTGTTAAGGAAATGGCCAGTGATTTATACATACAATGTAAATAACAAATAGGTCTACATAAAAAAATACAAGTGAACAGTACTGCTGGAATGAATTACAGGGAAGATTTAACAAATAGAGAGTCTGAATATAGTCTGCTTATATTCTGCAATAATTTGTACATTATTATTTTAGAAAGTATTATAGGCCTACTCCTTATGTGATACAGAAGTTTTATCTTTCTAGATTTGCATAGCTGGTATCGAATTTCATGAATTCCGAAAATCAACAAGCTGCTCTGATAAAATATGCTCTTTGATTTGAATAATTTATGTTTAAATTTAAAGAAAACAAGTTATAAATCACATAGTACATTATGATTTGCAAGCATATGGATCCATTTCAACGTGTCATTTGTCCATGGTTGCAAATCATGTGTGTGTGTATGCGGGGGAATACCTGGGGTGGGGTGGGGCGGGGGTGGGGAGTTACTGTTTGTAGCACTTAGGTCTAATCACTCTGCCATTTAGTTCGTACGGTATAACAAAATGATTCACTATAACCTATACTTAGCTGTTATTTGCTCGTTACCGGAAAGTCACAGAGCTTCGCCTTCAAATGAAATCATCTCTATTTAATTGACTTTCATTATGTTTAACGAGCATAGAATTCATTAACGTCGCACCGCAATTAACCATTTTATTTTGCTCATCAATGCATCGCTTCTGCTATGCAACCGCATATCTCGCCAATATTAACTGGTGGCCTATCTAGAGGTATTGGTACACAGGGGCGAAATGCATGCACCCTAGCTGCCCAAGGTAGTCCCGTACAATTTTCGGAAAGAAAAATTTGAAATGGAGAATTTAACAGTTTTCTGCAATCTGAAGTTTACATGCAAATACCAATATAAATTTAAAAAAGTATTGCTATTCATTACTATTTATTAGTACATTTATTATCAATATTATTGATTTTTGGCATGGCAGATTAGGCTCCATTGGCGTAAATCCGTGATGTCATCATATTCATCAAGTGGGAAGGGGGTGGGGGTGGTCTATTAATATATCCCCGCTAAATGAATATGATGACATAACGGATTTTCACCAGTCACTGTGATAGGCAGACGGTAATATTCTCCTTAAATGCTCAACGCAAGACATAGCGGTAGTAGCGTATGTTAATGATCTTCTCG
>JZLH01S0200330.1:28447-49056 GCA_001188425.1 Eucidaris tribuloides
TGGTAAGGGGAGGAGCTTATATCATGATCATTGAAGCGTACCGTGATCTCCGCGTCAACCGCGGCAGTGGAACCCGACCCGTATCAAAAGTTTGAAACGCATTTTCTTAAAATATTCTTCTGGGAAGATTACACTTTTTACAGTAATAAATGCTTAATCACGCTCGCAAAAAACAATGAATATGGACAAATTATACATCATTAGAAAGCTTAGACATTGTAGATTCTATTTCCATCAAATTCTCAATTTTCATGATCTGCGACTTATGCCTCATTTCGACAGAGCGGGTCACATATATGGAATACTGCATAGGTGGTTTATTTATTTTATTCATTTATTTATATATTTATTTATTTTTTATTTAGTTATTTATATATTTATTTATTCATTTATTTATTTATATATATATTTATATATTTATATATCTATTTATTTATTTATTTATTTATCTATTCATTTATTTATTATTTACATTTTCGTTTAACATGTAACCCTTTCAGTTAAGTAACTACTCTGCCGAAGGGCCCTGCTCATAATTATAGAGATAAAAACATTGTGATCAACACCAAAAATTTACACTATTAAATACAATATAATACAAATCAGTAGTAATTTGGGAAATTGTAATGTTGTATTAACTTATAGTATAGTAAAGAAAATGGAAATAATAAATAGGTAAATATATATATATAAGAATGAATAAATAAATAAATGAATAAATAAATAAATAAATAAATAAATGAATAAATAAATGAATAAATGAATAAATAAATAAATAAATAAATAAATAAATAAAAATAAATAAACCACCCATACAGCATTCCATATGAACAATGAAATGCATACATAAGACTGGATACTCATCATTGGAGAAATTGAAAAATTACGTTTTTTTGCCCATTGTGTTTGTCCTTTTCAGGATACTGTTAAAAAAATCCAAAACGCAAGTAATTCCGGACGCGACATGACGCGCCTATTCAGCTTAAGCCCCATCCACCCCCTCCCCCCCTCCCATTATGGTGCACGTCGCGTTCCCGAAAGTGATAATTAGGGACGGTATGATATGTTCACATCAGCTCGCCTTGAAGCGGCCACGCCTCGGTTACGAGTTTTTGCGGTTTCAGCATGCATGCCCCACAAGAAACAATTTTACAAACATCAACTCTGAAAAAAAAATACCGGATCACAGATTGATTTATAGGAGAGGTTGAAACCAACACTCTATGGTACTTAGAACAATAACTCATTTAAAGTACAGGGGGAATTCCCCCGGATCTTCATTCCCAAAGAACTATATAAGTAGCAATCTGCTTACGCTAATTTGTACCTCAGAGTTTCAGTTAAATACATTAATGTGAAAATAGCTAATTGTACATATCCGAAAATTTGGTTTTCCTTTCATAACTTTACAAATGTTAGACGGATTTTAATGACATGTGGTATCACGGTACAAAGTATAAATAAAGCGAAAGTATGACTTGGGATTATATAGGTCAAGAGGCAAAGTGGGGCTAAGTTCACAGTTCATTAAATGTGCGTATAATTATGGGCTATTTGTACCCGGTGAGGGGATGCTACTCTTTGCATGCGTTGTCCTTGTGTTCTGAATGATGATAATTGTTCTTTTCATATTTCTTTGAGTTTTGCTTACATTGTTGCGGTATCAAAAATAGAAGTTGTCACACTGGAACATGAAATAAACACACACGCCATTCACTCAGTACTGTATTAATCCACTGAACGTAAAACTTCTCGTTGGTTCCAGTCGCACTCCCGAGCAAACGGCGGCAGCAGCCACACCTTCCACCGCTGTCAATAGAATTTCAGTCAATAAGACACCAGTGAGTAGCGACACTCAGACTGTCGGCCCCCTACCTCGGATCTTCGTATACCCCATCATCCGATGCCATCTATATACAGTGTGTATCAAAAAAAAAAAAGTAGACACCTAGAAAAAAATATTACGTAATAATTTCATGATCTTGAGATTAGTTTTTGGTATGAATATTTACCTTGGACCTAACCTGTCTGATGACACTGTTGGTATTGAAAGCATTTCACGCATGAGTGAGCACAACTCATTTTTGTGCAATCGGCCTAAAATGCATTTGCGCACAGAATTGTGTTCTTATAGTCAATGTTTAATAATGCCTTGCAGACCAATGCTGCAGAAGCTCTCAACTAATGTGCACAATTTTAATCCTCAGCATGCTCAGAGGTAATATCAATTTTCTGACAAGAAAGACAAAAATTAAGCAATGATTCAGATACACCCCCCCCCCTACCTTAAAAAACATAAAAAGTATTTTTCAGTTTAGAGTTCATCTTGCAAACATGACATTTTTTTTCTTTTTGGGGGGAGGTGTATCAGAGTCATTGCTTCATTTTTGTCTTTCCAAAAACATGAAGCAATGATTTAGATACACCCCCCCCCCAAAAAAAAGAAGAAGATAGTGTCATGTTTGTAGGAAGAACTGTGAATTGAAAAAAAAAATCATTTTCAATGTGTGTGTGTGTGTGTGTGTGTGTGTGTGTGTGTGTGTGTGTGTGTGTGTGTGTGTGTGTGTGTGTGTGTGTGTGTGTGTGTGTGTGTGTGTGTGTGTGTGTGTGTGTGTGTGTGTGTGTGTGTGTGTGTGTGTGTGTGTGTGTGTGTGTGTGTGTGTGTGTGTGTGTGTGTGTAGTGTGTGTGTCGTGTGTGTAAGTGTGCATGCTCGTTTGAATGGGTGCATGTATGTGTACGATTTTGACTTTGTCTATTTCTTTACTATTTTGTATTTTGAATTTGGATTATTGCATTTATCTTTGCTAGACTTCTATGTCCTTGTACAGTTTTATTATATATACAATTATATATTTGTATAATTACAGGGCTCTCTTGAAAAGCAGGCTTCTGGCTTGAATGAGACTTACCCTGTATTTTTAAAGAAAACGGGAATAAATAAATAAATAAATAATGAATAATAAGGGTACCTCTTATTTATGAGTGATACCCTTACAAACCGATCCCAATACATAATTGTATTTCCGGAGTATAGTACTGGTCACAATTAACCCACTCAAATGCGCACAACTTGCCCACGACATTCACGTAACTTACGCGATACATGTCTGCGAAGCTTGCCCGGCGACCTGTTGGCAGGTTACACATATTTACGCACAGGTAACAGCACGGGATTCGCGTAAACTACGCACAGTTCGTACGCCGGTTACGAGTAAGCTTCACGTAGCCTGTGCGCAACCTTCCCGTGTGTTCAGTGCGTAATACACGCGTTGCGCAAGGTAGGTTAATTGTGACCATTACTGTATCAGGATACCCCACAAGGAGACCAGGCTGGGATAGGCTACACTGATGGTTGTCGTATCAGACTCTCTGTTTTCCATCTCGTTCCTCGTTATTCTCTGTACAGTCATCATGTCCGATTGCGACCAACTGGTGTCTGATTTTCGGGCCACGATCGCCAAACAGACAAAGAAGTACGACGTTCTCAAGAATCTGGACATATTTGTCCTGGACAACTCCATCCGTGAGAGCACCGTCGCCCAGCTGAGAGGTCACACCATCGAGAACAAATGGGAGATCTACAACGAGGTGAAGAAGGTCGGATTCAAGAACACCATCGTGGCTTCCTTCTCGCACATGACTCGAGTAGATGACTTGTTCATCCAGCAGTTGTGCGACAAGGGGGAGGACCGTGATGGTCTCTTTGCCTTCTCCGAGATTACAGCAAGTAAGCCCTTTTCTCAATCTTAATAGTGGGTATGTCCAGATTGAGTCATGTAATATACCCACTATGAATTAATGGTGTAATTGAGGTGTAAAAATGTAACAAGGAACACCTTTAAGGGTGCGGAATTACACTGTGCACTTTTAATGGTTTATCAGTTAGGTGCAAAATGCAAGAATTGCACCGTAGGGAGTTGTTACAATGTTATACACCCCAATTAAAAAATTCATTTCTTCGTGTGTAGGCTCGTATTTCCATATCCCCAGTACATCATCCAAAGTACCCATGACCCATAAGAAAGATATGAAGAGTTTCAACGCAAAAAGCCAAACCTTAAGAAAAACTAAGATAAAAGACATGCGAGCTGTGCAAATACAGAAATCTCAACTAAGGTTAAAGACACTATATAACAATGTGGAAGACCCGTTTAAAAAATTGTCGAACTTTGCTATCTGACATATCTGACAGTGTTTGAATAGACAAATAAACACCCTAGAACACAAAAGTTTGGACAGTTATGCTGTCACTAGTACAATATGTGCAGATACAAATTGGCACATTAATTTTATATCGGGCGATAGGAAATTCTATAACACAACAGTCTATGGAGAAAAGCTGGAATAGTCCCTCGATGATTTTCACTTTTTTAAAGCACTTAATGCTGGTTTTAAACTGCAATTTTTTCAGGGCTTCATTTTTAGACTGTATCAAAGACACTAGTAGCATGGGGAATCATGTAGCTCAGATTTTTTTAAACTGGAAACATTGTTATACAGTGCCTTTAATGTCTTTATATAATGATTATATTACAGTGGCAAATTTTACATATATGCCATTTACCAATATTGATTACTTTAATTGCATTTTTGTTGCAAAATGTCATATATCTATAAATCATTTCTTTGCAAAATGCCATATATCAATATTGGATTCCGATCAAGGAGAAGAGACAGAGCAGCCGATCGATGTTTTCCGTGCACTGCATGTTAGCGCGCGCCTGGCCTGCCTGAGGTCACTTTGCAAGTGTAGAGTTTTATGGGTGCCATCATGTTGGGCGTGATATGCACGCTGATTGGCTTAGTGGATGTGTTTGGAATGAAAGTCAGGTGGCTCTTATTGGGTTTTGCCATAAAACTGTGTTTTGCGAATCACCAAATTAGAGGTTATAGTTAATTTTGAAAACAAAATGAGAATGAACACCAGTTAGCCCTGTGCTGTACAACATTTTCCTTATCATTTTTGAAAAAAAAACGGGGGGAAATGGCGTTTATTGGCTCTTGCCTTGAAACTCTTCATAAGTTCATATTCAATATGATACAGAATTCTAAAGTGTTTTTTGACGCTAGGTCTTAGTAAGTGAATCAGGTTTATGAAAACAAGTAATGTGGAAAAGGTAGTAACACCTTATTGCGACTACCTTACAATTTTCATTGTAGGGTCATACATGTATGAATAATTTGATTGCAAAATGGACCATGTCCACTTTCCTTACCTTGGAGAATAACGCATTTCATTGCCGGAGTTTGTAAAATTGCCTATGGAAAAATAAAACTAAAACCCGAAATATTTTCTTATCTTTTGTGTAATTTGCCTGTGCATCGCTAAATAAGATGGTGTTAAATTTGTTGATGTTATCTACTGAAGTTTAGTGGAAAATATATTTACCCCGTTTTGTAACGAATCTCTTCATATTTTCAATAGAAACGATCGGTGTGACCTTTTCTAAGAAAAAGATCATTGCTCCGTTATCATTTTTGGTACAGGTTGTAATAATAAAGTACCCAACACGGAAAAGGTCCCCGGTGCTCTGATTAAATTACACCAAGTCGGCCTGTACAATGTCATCTTCGAGATCGACCTCAGTGACACTGTGTACAACTTTTCCAAGTTCTCCTTGTCCAAAATGCTTGCTCTCTTAAAAAAGTGGATCAAGTGGTGTCACGATAACTTGCATCCGGAAGCCAAGGTGTTAATCAACTTTCGAGACATAGCGGACGTGATGCCCGATCACCCGGAACGAGTCTTTGGTACTGTCAAGTTCCTCGCTAAACTCCCCGAGAAGTTACGTCCATTCGGTCTGATGTTCGAGGAGGCAAGAGGCACGTCCCTACCTGAAGAGTGTGGAACTTTTGCCAAGTACATTCGTAGGATAATGAACGAGAACAAATGGAAGGCCCACCTCCTGATCCATGTGCACGAGAAATTCGGATATTGTGATGCCACTCAACTAGAGGTAAATATTAGGCTTTTATTACTGATTTAGAAGCATCTGAAACATTTCTTCTGATTGGAGTAGATTTGGCCTTATTTGCCCATCAACCAATCAAACTAAATTTTACGTCAATGTATTGAATATTCATAAGGCTTCATCTTCGTGGGCGAGACGGTACAATAACACTTCACAGTCAGGAGTTACGAGTGACAGACGGGAGATCACCTACGTCGAAAAGGAGAATTTTACCGTTGTTTCCATAGACGGACCACGAAAATGGGTTTTGCATATTACCTTTTAATCAAAAGGGGCCGTATTTTCAAATCGATATGTTTGCCCTCCCCCCCCCCTCCCCAAATAGTTTCGACGCCTCTGGAAACAGGTTAAAACCGGTTCTTACCGGGGGGAAATGTCAAAAACCTCAATGATCCATATATATTTATTAGATGATATCACTTGTTGCAAAATAATGTGAACAATTTCATCAACAAGGAGGACACCTCAAGGTAATTCTTTTAAGGAGTTGTGCTGTCTTTCTCAAAAAAACATTTTTGTCCAGTAGTAATAAAAAAAAAGAAACTTCTACCCTTACTGCATCTATCAATGATGTGCAATTGAACACTGCATACATGCCTGCGGTATTTGGAATCTGTCCGGAACCAACATGCTGAAGGTGGGTCTGGGATAAATTTAATACGACTCTCTCTTTCCAAACTTTTAATCATATTTATAGATTTATCTTTTTACTGAATCCTGTTGAATTCATAAGAATATAGACCTACAAAATCTGTGTGACAACATACACGTACAGTACATGTACACTGTAAAACTCTGGTTCTTAAATTTTGGCCTACAGTCTTGATTGACCGCTGAGACATTTTGGTATGGTCTTAAAAAAATATGGAATTAAGAAAAAAAAACTTAGTAGATATTTTTATACCGTACTGTACATAAGTACTCACCAAATGGAACATTTTCAGGATTTCATTATGCTTTAGAAGCAAATTTCAAAGTTTCCTCATAAAGGATCTATTCAGATGTGTATCGTGAAATCACAGGATTTACTTACTTACTTACTTATCCTCTTCACACTTGTCAGTGCATAAGGCTTCCGCAGCTGAACGCCAGTTTCTTCTGTTCTGAGCAAGTGCCTCCAGCCCATTCCAGGTTTGGTTTATTGGCTTCATCTCCTGTTCGATAGTTCTCCTCCATGTCCCTTTTGGTCTTCCCCTCTTTCTTTGCGCTTGTGGTGTCCAGCGTAGCGCTGTCTTTGTGTGCCTAGTACTGTTCACGCGCAGTACGTGTCCCAACCATCTCCACCTTCTTCTAGTTATTTCTTTGTTGATGTCATTGATCCCGGTTGTTTCTTGCACTTCTGGTTCGATATTGTTTGTGGCCATCTTATGTTCAAAATCCTGCGTAAACATCTCCCCTCAAAGCCCCTCAGCTTTGATTCTATTGTTTTGTTAGTCTTCCATATTTATGCCCCGTAGAGTAACAGTGTCGGCACGTTACTTCGGTACAGTTTTATTTGTGTGGTTCTCGATATCTTTTTTGATTTCCATTTGCTCAAATTTTTGAAGCACTTGCTGCTTTCCTTTTACAGCTGTCATGATGTCTCCATCGCTGCTTAAAGTGCTCCCCAAATGGCAAAAATCGTCAACTTGCTCAATGTCTCTCTCATTAAATTGAATGGATTGTTTGCATTTCCCATTTATCACCATCAGGATTTAATAAATAACACAAACATGAGAGTGTCAAGCATGTTGAGTGAATAGTGAATACATTGTTCAAAATTATACCTTTCTTACACAATTCGAAATAGAAAGTGACCCACAACCTGGGATCAGGTGATTTTGTGGCCTGTCTGACAAATTTAGGTACTCAAGAAAATCAGCATACATTTAGAATTCTTTGGGACACCGTGCATGTACCGTTTACACACAGTATACAAGGTTATATCTAACCCTATAAGATTGGATTTCAGTACATTGGTCACTGACATTCATTCACAAGATTTGTTGCTTTAAAATCTTTAGTTTATTTTGTTCAGAAACATACCATAGGGTTTTTTTCCGTTCTTCCGTAAAAGCGGAAGAAACCTGTCTTTCCTAGACGATAAAAATCGGTAAAAACCATCGGGGAAAAAACGCTTGCGGAAAAAACTGCTAACCCTGCCGTGCGAAACGGTATGATTTTGCGAACCATATTATTCAAAAGTATAGCCACTTGTACACAGACATGGTACAGTTTGAAGCACGTTTACCCGTGTTGTAGACCACTCAACAAGCCCGCTCGAGTATTTGCACGCTAGTTTTTCAGATGTTTTGCTACGAAACTCTTCAAATATCTTCTCAATTTTGAAGGTTCTCATGAATGGTGCGAATGGTGTCTGGGGGAGTATTTGCGTCGAGGGCGCCTCCATGGGCAACGCCTCTTCCTGCGTCACCTTACTGAACCTAATCCGCCTCGGCAACAAGAAGGTCCTGAAGAAATACAACTGCGAATACCTGAGACAGGCCGCCATCAATGTGACAAAAATTACCACTGGAGAGGACCCGAACATCAAGCAGCCGATCTATGGCGCCAGAGCCCTGGACTTCGTTTTGGACCTGAACAAGGAAGAATTTGACCTGGCAACATTCTTCGGCGAGGAGCCCCCTGTCCGTATTTCCACTCTCTCCTCCCCAGAGATGATCCGTACGAAACTGGTAGACATGTTTGGTGACGACCCTCAGTTCACCATTGAACAGGCGACGAAGATGAAGGAATTGATGCTAGAAGATCTCAGAAACAATAGGCAAGTTTCCAGTATTAGATGATACAACGTACCTTTCCCGTCCATCCACCAAGACACCACGCCCCCCCCCCAAAAAAAATGCATCATTACAGCTTTGTGAACTCCTCAAAAAACTTTAGAAATCTGAGTTTGATCGCTTATTTCTCCCTTTTGTTATTAGTAATCGATGCATGTTTGGTACCATGAGAGAGATTATGTAATACTTAATATTTGATAACCTACTTGTTAGGATTTTGTCATTAAGGAAAGGGCGGTATTTTAAAATATGGAATAAGATGTAAACTGAAAAGTAGTAATTTACTTTAAAAGTGAATACCGGTGGTCATGAGTCAATAAAGAACATGTTCTTTTATATGGAGTTATGTATTCCGTTCTCACCTGATCAGCCATTAATATCAATTTCAAAAAGAGTTTCTGCCACTCTATTTGTTTATGACATTGATCCCTGTTTTGAAATGCTCATATATATTTCTTTGTTTGTGCACACGTTTGTTTGAATTCATGTTAAAGCTCAGTGACATGATTGGGAGAAATAAAAAAAATGCCTTTAGAACCAAACTGGTTGAAAGATTAACCAAATGTACACCAGCTGGAGTGGATCTCTTGGATGGAAGGATTTGTATTGAGTTTGTTTACTTAAGGAGAATCAAGCATGAACAGGCCAGCAGTTCAATTTTATCGGGGCACGATAGATTTAATCCCCATAGAAGGCTACACTACAAATTTGTCTGTTACAAGGCATACTGATGGACATTATTTCAAAATGAGTCATCTTTTGACTTCAAAATTTTCACAGAAGAATCCCTTCGTAGTGTACTTGATTCTGGAATATAGTTTTTACCCCAAGTTGAGGACTACTCCCAATCATGTCATTTCCCTTTAATATTCATGTTAGAATGAATAACAACCAAACATACTTTGGGGAAACGCGCTCATCAACAAGGAAATAGATTGGGTGACTTACCGAACTTGGGTCATTGAGTCATAAACAAGTGGCAGGGGCTTCTACTGAAATTGAAATTCATGACAAAGGAACAATGTTCTTTATTGACTCCTCATGACCACCGGTGCTCATTTTGCAACTTTTCAATTTACTGCTTATTTCATATTTTAAAATACTGCCCTTTCCCGGTGGCTTTATCATAACGTAACAGGGTATCATTTCAAAGAAATTGCAATAATCTTTCTAATGATATCAACAAATACCATGTATTAATTGTTCTATAAAAGAGGGAGAAATAAGTGATCAAACTCAGATTTCCAAATTGTTTTGAAGAATTGATATGACGACTGCAAGAAAGGGAAAAGAGACGTGCTTGGTTTTTTTTTGCTTATTGAAAATATTATCTTTTGAAGTTTCTGAATGTTTTCCTGAGAATTACAGAAACTTCTGTTATCCTAAGACATGATGGTCATAATCTTGATACTATTGCTTAATAAGGTTTCTCCTTTTCATGTTAACAGGAAGGAAGAATACATGAGTCTTGTCGGTCTAGCCTTGCTTTTTGATCGAGCCGGTGGCTCTCTCACCGAAGCTATGAGCAAGGCCATTGAGAACATGAAATTGGAAGGGCCGCATGCGGAAAACCTCATCGCACAGATTCGAGAACAGTGGGACACGTGGGATCTGAAGGACGAGGTGCAAGGAGACGACATGCTGGAATTTGATTCCTTCTACAACGGCTTCATGGCTCCGTACTTCTCCTGCTACCGGTGCTCCGACACCAAGAGGGCGCTACAGGCCATTGACATGGATTCGGATGGCGGGGTAGACTGGAATGAGTTTATGGTGTACGTTAAGTGGGCCCTGCATCAATATCCAGACATAAAAGACACCGAAGAGCTTTTGGATGTTACCTTCCGCAAAGGCTTGATTCCCGCCATGCGGGACGAACTACTTAATATAGATTAGGCATGAATGTCAACAGGCGGGGGAGAGGAATTGGGTCCCCTCCCATTTTCGAAGTGAGGGGACATCATATCATTTATCCCCCTCCCTTTTGTGAAGGATAACATCCATAAGTAAGAAGCAAATCATTATTCATTTTTGCTCATACTTGATGCGAATTTTGAAGTAAAAATATTACGAATTTGCATATGATGAAAGGGGGCAATCCTCAATTTTTAGAAAGAGATTAACGCCATGAGGAGAGGTAGCATCACGCAAAAGCGAAATCGGACATTACGACTGTTATTTCTGGGCAGACACTTTCTAAATCATGAAAATTAAGATAATTATATTAACGTAAACAATGTTCTCCTAGAAAGGTGAACTAGATATGTCTGCAAAACATGGGTATGACGATTTTTTTTTCTTGACATTCGACAAAATTTGTTTGCGAGCAGAACAACAACAAAAATGGTAAAAAATTATTTTTGGGGAGCAATTATGTGTTTACATACAAATCTGTTAATTGCCTCAAAATTGCTCGCTCTGAAACTCTCCCATTCTTAAGATAATGTGCCGCTAGATGTTCTCCTTTAATTTGAACATCATTATTTGTCACTAGAAACAATGTTTACAATGTTCAGTAGGTTTGATGTTGTTTTGTGATGTCTAGGGTGACAAAAGAATACTTTGTGAAACACTAAAAAAAAGTCTGATCGACCGAACTATAATTGTGCTTTATGTTCCCAAACATTATTACCCTCTGTCAAAATATTGTTTACTTTGTGGCATGTGTACCTAACAATGTTTCGATAAAATGTTACAGTCATTAAGTATGAAGGTGTGAAGAACTGCAATGTAGGAATATTTTTAATGGAAAAAATGCTGATACTACAATAGAATACGTAATAACATTTATCGTATAATAATCTAACTTGTATTTTAAATAATATGAACCTATACTTAGGCGTAAAGTCTAAATACAAACTTATTTGGAATCTGAATTACGCCTTGCTCCGGAGTCGGTTTTTACTTAAGCCGAAGTTTAGTTTTGGGGATTTTTTGTTATTTGAAAGCTTTATGCCCCAAAGTCATAACCCGGTAATAATAGATTCTGAATGTCTTTTAAGTTTTTTTTTAATTAGTTTTAATGAAAAATCTCGGAGGGGGGGGGGGACCCCCGAGATTTTGCGACTATATTTTTATATTATAGCATCCAAAGGAGTTAAAAGGTTTAAGTTACATGTGTTATACCTCTTCTGAAAGAACAGACTCTGCTCTTTCAGATGAGGTATAACTCATATAACCTTTTTAACCCTTTGGATGCGATAATGTAAAATATAGCCAAAAATCATTAATTCATTAATAAAAAAAAAACTAAAGACAAAAAGAAGGTTATATGAGTTATACCTTATCTGAAAGAACAGAGTCTGCTCTTTCAGATGAAGTATAACACATGCAACCTTGAAGCCTTTTTAACCCTTTGGATGCTATAATGTAAATATAGTCGAAAATCTCAGGGGTCCCCCCCCCCCGAGATTTTTCATTAATTAATTTTTAAAAAATGAAAACATTCACAGTCTATTATTGCAGGGTTATGAATTTGGGGCATAAAGCTTTCAAATAACAAAAAATCCCCAAAACTAAATATCTATCTGGAAATTGGTAATTTGTTTAGACGGTTTATGTGAATAAAGAAATAAAATGGCCATTAACAGCGGCCTTAAAGCTCAATGACATGATTGGAGGAATAAAAAAAAATGCCTTTAGAACCAAACTGGTTGAAAGATAAACCAAATGTTCACTAGCTGGAGTAGATCTCCTGGCTGGAAGGATTTGTCTTGAGGGAGAATCAAGCATGAACAGCCAAGCAGTTTAATTTTATCGGGGAACGATAGATTTAATCCCCATAGAAGGCTACACTAAAAAATGTGTCTGTTACAAGGCATACTGATGGACTTTACTTTAAAATGAGGCACTTTTGCTACAAAATTTTAACAGTATAGAATTTGGAGTGAAAGATTTTTTTTACCCCCCCCCCCCCAGTGAACGACTTTTCGGCGGCTGAGATGACCGAGAAAAAAAATTGGACCTTGGATTTGGAATGAAAATGTTTTCGTCCCTAACCAACAACCCCCCCCCCCCTCCCCCCAGCAACTCTTTGGCGGCTGGGGTGACCTAGAAATATTTTGGACCTAGGATTTGGCCGCGGATAAAGCCCCCAGTAGCCCCCTAAAGTTTTCGCTATATCCGCGCCTGGGGGTAGGTCTATATGCTGTTCTTAATATTTACTTACATATTATTAACAAAGGAAAAGATCTCAAGTTTTGAGAGGAAATATTCCATAGACAACATAATTTTCTATTGGTACTGCGATTCTGGTTTAAAGACGCAATTTAACAATAACCACTGTTTGTTTTTTTAAAAAACTTGAGATACATAGTCCTCAATGCTCTAAGTGTCTTTGATAAGGTCTAAAACGAAGGCCTGAAAATTGTACTTCAACGTGATCGATCATTTACTGTTAGAGTGAAAATATGTGAGTATCCAATGTTACCTGACCTTGTCCATTTCCTCCCATAGACTGTACAGGGCGTTATCCATTCATACAATTGCAGTGGCAGCATAAATTTCCGAATTGTTGTATGCTAGGATATTTATTTGTCCATTTTAACATTCTTATGTAGCTCAGATCAGAATTACCTGTCATATCAGTATTTATGGGCTGTTACTTACGCACAAAACACATACAAAATTTCGTGGTATACTTATTGATGAAAATCTAAAGTAGAACAAATATTTATATCGTGTATCAATCATATCCAGAAATGTCGGAAGTTTAGCTTATAGGCCCTATAATTTCTCCCTCAACATTTATATGCGCTATAATTATTCAATAACATTATGATGATAACATATCAATATTATTGCAAAATAATTCCAGCGGGGAATGTTAAATGCTCTATGCTTTTAAATATCACGTCAGTAAATAAATGCTGCACTGAGAAAACTCCCTGTCTAATTTTCGCTTGTAATTTATTTTTCGTGTGAAATTGTATTACGAATGTAGTTATGTCACTTGCCGTTCTATTACTTTTATTATTCAGGTAAACGTTACAGGCACCGGGGTATATTTAATACAATCAGTTTGGTATAAATTGTACATGACGTATTCTGAGTGCAGATATATATTTCAAAATTTTGGAGATACCGCGCATTAACACAACAAGGTAGTCCAATGTCCGCCACCCACATGTTCCTTGAATAAACTCTCCACGCAATAACAGTTCTCTTTTTTTTTGGGGGGGGGGGTGGTATTTTGACAAATAAACACATAGTCAAGTTTAAGCAAAAAAGGATTTGCTACCCTAAATGCATTGAAAATTATATAAGACAATCATCTTTTGACAATTCACGCAGGTCAATACGTTGATGTACGGGCATGTTTGGCAGTAAACTGTTCATAAATTTTAAAAGATAAAATCATGAAGTGCAGTCATGAACTTTTGACCTCTATAAGGCCTTGTTACATTGTTTTATTCACATGAACGTGTGACATATTGGACTGTACTATTTTCCCGAGGGGCGCAGCCCCGAGGGAAAATAGTTAACAGTCAATGTAACCAAAGGCGTCATAGTTTCAAATAGAGACTCTCAGGATAGGATTATTTTGTTTTATATTCATCATCGATTTAACAGGGAAATTACACAAAGAAAAAAAGGGAAAATGAAATGTATACGGTAACCCTTACGAGTTAGTGTGTGGCGCATGGCATACAGGGCGCGATAGTTTTATTTACGGTACGGATAGGGATACAATTCCATTAACGTATACTCTAGTTAGTCGAGTACCAATTTCATAAACCTATAAAACACTAATTTAATCCTCATTCTTATTTTAACTATAATCCTACGTCAAATTTGACGAACTTAACCCAGTGTTAATCTTAAACTTTGCCAAACTTCCATACGGGCGTAGCACGCTATAATATCTTTCACACGCCCGGAAAAAAATAGCGTATGGTACAATGTGTTTGTACACACGATTCATTCGGCTTTTGAATTAAGCTCAAATCGCGATCCCGCTGTCGAGAGTACAATAGTACTTTACTATTGTATTCTCCGACTACTATAGTACTTTCAGAACGATTGTCTCCCAGACTCACAGAATAGTGTGTTTATTTTTCATCATGTGACATACTTTTGACCAACCAGAGTTCAAGAAACTTACAATGAGGGATATAAAAGCAAATAATTACCGTTGGTGAAGGTGATAGGACGATCTATCACTTCCGAGGC
The DNA here is from genome assembly GCA_001188425.1 of Eucidaris tribuloides. Taxonomy (NCBI): domain Eukaryota; kingdom Metazoa; phylum Echinodermata; class Echinoidea; order Cidaroida; family Cidaridae; genus Eucidaris; species Eucidaris tribuloides. The sequence goes on from JZLH01S0200330.1 coordinate 43,372, forward strand.
GATCTAGATGTAGCTATCTATCCGAAGCAAAGCTGAGGAAAGATAGCGTGTACATTCAGATCGCCGAGGAAGTTACAGATCGTCTCGTCGCCTGAAACCAAAAGGTGATTATTTGCTTTATATTTCACATCAGAAACTATTTAACTAAAGAAACAACAAAGATGTATATCTCTCTGAAAAAATACATTATTTGGGGCCAGGATATGGAATACGCGCGCGACCAAATCCTGGGTGCGCACCACCAGGGACATTCGATGTGCGCGCTAGTGTAAACGCATGTTGCGTATTGCACTCACGAAATACTTTTGTGTTTCGCTGATCTTTTCAGTACACACAGTCATAATGCGTCAATTTTCAATAATTTGAGTACACGCGAAATAAAAGTGCGTTACACTCGGACTATCAGTTTACTATCTACCGAGTGTAACGAACTTTTCTGATGGGCAAAACTACGCTTTATCACGTGATCATCTCTTGGCCAATCCTATAGCAAGATTCTTAGTATGTGGAATATAATGTGCACAATATCGATGTCATGATTGAAATAACTCCTTTTCAAGGGACAAATACCTTACTATAATTTTGTTCAAACTGCATCATGGAATTAAATTCCAACAGTGTTCTATTAATCTCAAATACATGTGCCACACCCTGCAGATGATTTGAGGGGTTTTTTTTCTCTGTCATGTGCCATCTAATACCGAATCTTGGGCATTGGTTAAGTGAGAAAATGTCTTTCAATTATGTATAACTGGCAGTGTAACGTTTTATCAAGATGCAGTGAATACTGCATAGTTTCTGTAGGATATACACTGTGCACCTTTAAAGTACAGAATATGTAAAAAAAAAAAAGTTTAACCTTTTGAAATTAGGTGAAGAAAATTATGGGATTTCCAGTATACATACCATTAATTATGAAACACATTGAACAGTAACTACAAAATTATTTTAACAAACGCAATTGAAATACTACTATTTTAGCACTTACTGGAAAGAAATTTGACCCCCCCCCCCCCCAAAAAAAAAAAAAATCACTTTACAAAGATTATACATGCCCCAAAAGAATGCAACACCTGCGTTCGTAAATTTCTTCAACATCGACAAAATAAGTGTCGTTTTTTATGGATAGAACATTCTTTTTCCACAAAATTATCATGATTATTATACTGGGGTTTTTTCAGTATGGCGTTTGGATTTTTTTTTTCATCCTAGGCCAGTTTTTTTGAGGCAATATCGTTTCCCAAATACTTTTTCAACAGCGATCCTCGAAACACGAGATATTCTCGCATCAGGCAGGCGCGCGATAGAATAAGCTGCTCAGACAAACCGCAATGACAATGTGATGTCTGTTATGTATTTTGTCTGCGCAACGTAATCTCTGTGGCACGCCGCATTGAGAGAATATCCGTTTTTCCGAGGACCATTGGCTTTAAACGAGCAGCGAATTTGGTAATCAACATTGGCTCTGAAAACTGGCCATATAGGATCCAAATTCCTTACTCAAAATCAGTGAACATGATATCAGTTTGTTGGAAAAGGGATGTTCTATAACTGATGACATAAACAATCGCAGGTATTGCATTCTCTCTGTATAATTTGACGTTTGCATTTTTCCCCTTTCACGTGAGGTAAGTAAGGGTTCATTTATGCAACTGAAAATAGATGTCAATTCTAATCTTTGATATTATTTTAAGATTTCATTACGAACAGCACAAGATACAACAAATTACTTTGAGATTAATTCAATAGTTTTGATCTTTTTGGTGAATTGTCCCTTTAAGTTCAAAGGCCTATATCTTTTAAGTGATACCACCACTTGTTATTATCATTCATGGTTTATTGTTCGTTGCATCGCAGCCAGAGGCTGAATTGTACAACAATTGCATTAAAAAAATACATGAATACATGAAATATACAATTATTTAAAAAAAATAGCGTTGGCATGGCATTATAAGACATATCGTCGCCCGGCTGGCAGAAGGGCGTTAGCAAATGACCTAAGCAGAAGGGCGTTAACAGTAAATTGCCTCTAATTTGAAACCCATAGGCTTATTCCATATTTTCGCGTTACGTACTGATAGAAGGATATAATAGATCACAATACTTTGATTTCATGTGAAAACAGCCAATAGTTGTCACGTTACAAGCAATTTACTGTTAACGCCCTTCTGCTTAGAGCATTTGCTAACGACCTTCTACCAGCCGGACTGTTAACGCCCTTCTGCTCAGAGCATTTGCGAACGTCCTTCTGCCAGCCGGGCAACGATATAGTTTAATAACATAGATAAAAGAAGACATGCTACTAAGGGAGGTACCAGACCAGTGTGCGTACATAGCATTTTCTTATTTTGTCTATAAACAGTACCCAGGGTTGTTCTATATGGTCTAATCTACCATCCTATTCGGTCAGTATTGAGATGTAGTCAGTGGCATAAAAGTCGAGGGGCAGGGGGAGACCTCCCCCCCCCCAAAAAAAAAAAAAATCAGTGGGAAAATCCACAAATCCACCGGGAAAATCGAAAGGAAAGGACGTACATTTTGGACTTATTACCGGTAAATTTAGGCTCTGACCCCGCCCCCTGATAACAGTCACCTTTTACGCCGCTGGACATAGTGAGGGTTAAAAGAAACTTTCATATTCGAGTCCGTGATTCCGTAGTTATTGTGCTCTTTTTCAAATCATGAGGAGCTCATTTAGTCAAGATGCTGTTGAATAACACTGGGCTGCATTATGTTTGAAGAAATAGTCATCGTCGTTAGCGTATAATTTATACAGATAAATATTTATTCACACCAAATGACGTATGCAAAAAAAAATCATTTCAGTTTACATTCATACATGAATTCAATTACAAAGTAATGAATTACACTACAACAGAAAATGCACTTTCAGGGAATATAGATATGCTAGTACATTTCGACCAATATTGCACTTTTAAATAGCATATTACCCAAAATTTAGATCATACAAAGATACATGTGACACTTGTCATTCAACCCCTACCACCTCCCCCCCCCCCCCGATCTCCTCCCTCTCCCAGGGAACTTTAGGGACCATAAAGAGGAATTTCAGTCTGACAGAAACTTGCTTTGAGTACTGAACAGCATAAAAATCAGAGGAACAGATTGGTGAATGTTTGAAAAGAAAAATCGTTTAACGGATATGTGTATGCGCTATGATACTGTGTGGATAGCGCACCATAAGAACACATTATTATTATTATTATTATTATTATTATTATTATTATTATTATTATTATTATTATTATTATTATTATTATTATTATTATAAATGGATTATTAAAAACGATACAGATCATTACCAAATTGGCAACATTGTACCATTCGTCATCCATTCTTCTTGTGCAGAAAACATCAGTAGATGTTAATATTCAAAGTTTGTGCCTTTACCAATTTCACCAATATGAAAACATTTAAAATGTGATGGTACTATACATTGAATACAGACATAACGATAAAAATTTGTGTTACATAAAATAAAGATTGTATACCATTTGGAGAATAAGACAGTGCAGTGCAGTGTCGGCAGTTTGTAATGATCAGAAGAATTTGTTATCAATATTGAGTTCGTTGATGTTTGTCCAATTTTTTTCTCAAATTTTCACAAAAATGAGTTTTGGTGATCTTTCTGCGTTTTATTCCGAGCAACTTGTATTCAGCTTGGATTCCACTTTACGGGCCAGTGTGAAAGCCTTGGACTTGGTCTCGAAAGTTCTCCGGTATTTCAATACCGTGAAAAATCAAGAATTATGGAATTTATTTGAGTGTTTCTTTCATGTAAATTTCTTGAAATGTGTGTAAAAATAAATGCACAAAATTTAAGGTGACAAAAAATGAAGGTACACTTGACAGATATGATTTTCAATTGTTTTCATATCTCTTCATTGCATTTATACATGAATAACTGAATATCATTAAAGACGCATTTTCAAAATTGTCGAACTTTGCTATCTGACATATCTGACAGTGTTTGAATGGACAAATAAACACCCTAGAACACAAAGGTTTTGACAGTTATGCTGTCACTAGTACAATATGTGCAGATACAAATTGGCACATTGATTATTCTCAGCCGATAGGAAATTCTGCAACACAGCAGTCTATGAGGGAAGCTGAAATGGTCTCTCAATGATTTTCACTTTTTTTAAAGCACTTAATGATCGTTTTAAATTGCAATTTTTTCAGGGCTTAATTTTTAGACAGAATCAGTGACGCTGGTAGCATGGGGAATAATGTAGCTGAGATCTTTTTAAACTGGAAACATTGTTATACAATGACTTGGAAAATAATCGCCAGGGTCTATAACAAACAGGGTTTCTTACTTCTAATAAACAACTTTTAGTTTAATAGAAAAACTTGTGACAGGTAATCCCTACATCTGTTGAATGCATTGACACTACAATTATCTTACCATGTTAGTTACGAATCGGTTAATAGATTTTACATTATTTCTATAGCTCATTACAAATTTTAAACAAACTTGTACAAAAGTAACGAATATAACATAGCTTAAAGGGAAATGAAATCCAGATATCTATAGATATGTACATTCAGAAAACACAACACAGTAACAGAAAGTAATTAGTAAAAATTTTGAGCAAAATGAGCAAAACCATTCAGGATTTATGAAAGTTTATTTAATCTATATTGTGGAAGAATCTGGAATTATCAAGCCTGCCCCTTTTGAGAGTGTGGAGAATTCCCATTATTTTACATAAATGTCAGTTAAGGCGAACTCATATTTTCAGAAAAACATTCAAAATCAATTTGGCTGTAAACATATTGAAACAAAAAGCAATAGGAATTTTTTCATGAAAAGATTAAATGAAATAAAAAATTGTTTTAGAAATAAACTAGAAGTTCTTCGCACCCTCATCTCAAAACGTAGTAGGGTTGCCAATTTAAGACTCTTCCATAATAATAATTAAATAGACTTTAAACATTTATTTTTCATAACAGTTTAGCCAAGATTTCTCAAACTTTCACTTTTTTCTTATAACTTCCTTTTCAGTCCACGTACTGGTCGTGACAATCAGAAATGCCCATTATTTTTCCAATTTTTCTAGTGAAATACTACCAGACACGGTTGACATCTGAGAAGTGACAGAGTTATTATTTCTCACGTTTGTACTGTCGGTTAAGTTAGCACTGCTTCTACTACCTTTTCCACCGGCGTGTTTACCTCCCTTCTTTTGCAACATCCGACGCACACGCTGGTTGCATGCAAAGAAAATGAAAATAAAGACCCCTTGTAGTGTATTGAGGATGATAAACACATATAAGATGACGTCATTTTGAACGAAGGACTGCAGAAATCCAAGAATCCACGGCAGACCAACGAGGACGCAAAGCTAGAGATGAGAGAATGGTGACAATAATATCTTTAATTAAGTCATTTCAAACATTCAACTATGATATTCAAAGACAATACAATAACATGCGATTTGATGATGTAGGCCTATATTTTTTTCCCAAAATGTTGGAATTTAATTTTCTTTTTTAATTCTAACGTAAACACTTTATTTCACCTAGTTTATATAGGTGTGGTGTGGCTGCATTAGAAATGCAAAACTAATAGGGGACCCAACTCCGTAGTTGTACTTGATTTAATTTCGGATGTTAACGAACGAGTTAAGCTGGTAATTCGTGATCCCTCCCCCCGAT
>JZLH01S0200396.1:25257-35704 GCA_001188425.1 Eucidaris tribuloides
GGCTGATTTTAACTTGAATTGTAGAACCGTATTGATATTAAATTACATCTGAGATATTGATGAGAGTGCAAGGAGTGAAACCCGAAGGTGAAAACCTCACTGCAAGATTTTTAGCTTGCCAAGAATAGTATTATATTGCATGCGGGGAGTGGGGGGGGGGTACGGGGGGACGATGGCCCCCCGACCTCGATTTTTGCTGGGGGGATCTTCCTCTCTCGATTTAAAAAATTTACTACTATTTTAATCATTTTTTTTTAGCATTTTTGATACTTTTTGTCATCTCGAAACGTATTCAAATGATAAATATGATTGAAATAGATTATTAAACCTTTTTAATGTGGGTAAAGGGGGATCTCAAAGTCATAATGTTCACTTTTTATGGAAAATATATATCCTCGGGGAGATTTTTCCCCGCGCGTGGGTATCTTTATTTCACCTTCCGTATTTTCGTCCCCCCACCCCAACTCGTCACATAAAATCTCCGCTACTGACTCCTCCACGAAATTTATGCCAAGATATTAAACTCACCGCATTGGACGCCAGCATCCTCCCAGTGCCTGCAGTAATGATTCCCCCATCCTTTTGATGGGCATGACGATAAGTCTGTTTCGTTACCATAACATTTCACGTCATCCAGCCAGATCGGTCCCGTTCCTTCACCGAAGTGTGCAAATTTCCAAGCAACAACATCACCACTGTATCCCAGCTGTCTGCAGACAACCACAGCATCATCATTATCCCACAGGCCATCACACACGGTACCCCATTCTCCGTTGTGGTAGATCTCCACGCGACCTTCACTATGAGACGATCCTCCAATTAGACGGATGTTACCTTCGTTTGTTGCAGACACATCTTCATCGAGTTTTTGGACAAATGGAAAATCAGTACCATCATTACAAAACCCCAAATAACATATTTCAGCAGAAAAATACTTAGTAGTAACACTAAAGTCTGCAGGCACCTACTTCATTTTGGCACTAAATATCCATAGCGCCTTGAGCGAAGGCCAATCGTATTGGTCACAGCTTGTGCCACATCTGACACTGGGCCTATGGAAGTACTAGTCTGCAGCATAGATTGTACAGACCCTTATTTACGAAGCACGACGGATTTGTGCCTGCAAACTAGTAGCGCTTTAGCCTTTTGACATGGCCCTCTCGCTGAAGCGAATCATTTCGCCTAATGAAATAGTGAACGCTTCCAGATCGTTTCGTGTTACAGCAATAGTCTGTACGAACATGGTCCTAGTATGATTGCATATTCAACGTAGGGCCAAGTAGACAGACATGCTGATTGGTTGATTTTTGCTACCCAAAATAGGGTAGCAAAATTCGGTAATTCAAAGGTCTAACATAAGAATTGGAATCAGATCTCAAAAGGCCCTCGCGCTGCGCGCTCGGGTGGGCTTGTCAAAAGGCTAGTAGCGCTAGCACTCATTCACTCTCCATTTGGAAAAAAGAAAAGTTGAAATACATAAAACTACAGTATGGTGAACACATTTTGTAGACGTACCTTTGGCAAACAAGCCTAACCATAAACATATAAATAAGATTTTAATACATATTACTTCTCAACAAAGAATGAGTTCATCTTTGGGCAAGTGTCTTCAAAACTTTAATGTGACTTTTTTCGCGTAAAGATTGATTCATTTGTTCTAAAGTGGCATACAAACAAACCTAGGAAAGTTCATGAATATGGAGTAAATAGCAATATACGTAAGAATATTTTGTTACTTGTCACCGCGATACCCTGATAAAGGCGCACAAGCCAAAGGTAAGGAAAGTGCAAAATATTGTAATTATGATATGAGGTATGAAAGTGAAGTGTCGTAAAAAAAAAAATCGCTTTTATCATGTTCACAAGTTGCAAAAGTATTAATAATTACATTTTCACCCAAAGTGTTTTTTTTTTCCAAGTTTCTGTGTCAAAATATGTGCGACTTTATCAGGGCATCTTGTTGAAGGGTCAATTTTCCCCTCTTCGTTTTGGGAATTATGGTTGTAAAGATTTTGGAGACTGAATTGTCTACACCTCAATCCCAGGGACAGTGCTAACCAGTTCGTCTCATGCCCAAAGATGACTCCTGTCAATTTGATAACAATCTGTAGAGATTGTCCCTGAGAGACCCACCTCTGGAGTAGGGGCGGCACTAAACAGGGGCGTCGATCCATGTTTTGGATGGGGGGTGAAAAAATATCAAAAATTTCCAGCGCGATAATTGCAATACAAGCATTGACATTTTTTAACTTTTAATAGCATTTTTATGGTAAGTTTAATGGTTTTGTAGTACTTTCCAATGTGTTTCAAACATATCCTTGCATTGCATATTATGAATTTTTCAAGTTGTCGAAATTATGGGGGGGGGGGGGTAAATCGATATGTTTGTCCCCACCTCCAATATTTTCATTGGGGCGGCGACTGCCCTCCCCCCTCCCTTGCCACGCCAGGATCGACACCCCTGGCAATAAAGGGGGCTGGGGTAGGCAAGGGCCTCCCGAATAGTTTTCAAACAAATGAAAATCAGGTTTTTAGTATTTTGGGAAATTTTGCCCCATTTCCCGTCATAGAGATACTGAGCTTCCTCCGCATCAATTTGTTGATGGCAGCGGAACAGCTTCCCAGTTGATGCACTGCATTGTTCAGGGTCTCAAATCAAGCAAGATTATATAAAATCTACACAAAATATTCTCTTAGGACATTCTCGATGATGAGGGATTTGGAAACAGAGACATTCATAAAGTTTCAGGCTATAGCAATGGAAACAGCTTGGCATCTTACAAAGAACGATTCAGATAAGTCAGAAAAAACAAAATGTTAGATTCTCATTTGCGAGCCGACAAACCAACATCAACTCCCGCTAACACTACGCCTACTGCCTCTCAGAGTGAGATTGTTGCACTGCTTTTGCACAACTACAATTCACGCATTGAATACCGATGTGTTTAAAGGTATGCACATTATGTCCGTTTTGGGGCAAATAAAGAGCAGTTATCAAACATGAATTTTGTACACGTAGAAGAATTAAAAAGAGGAGACTGACTACCTATCTGATAAATTTACAACAGATAGTGGAAGTAATAGCACCAATTACACCTAGCAGCTGTGCTACTCCTGGTATTGTTAGTGATTGCACAAGTCCAGGACATCTATATGTTTCAAACTGCATGTAAATGTTCAAAATTACAGCCATGAAAAATGCATCCTTGCTCGGTATCATCTTACCGGATCCCCGTATTTCTACGTTAAACTCTCAACCTCGGAAATAATAATCATCTGATCATGTCTTCCCCTCTTTTTCTTTTGCGTCTTAGTTTTGTTCATCGGAACTTGCATCTAGTTCTTGCGTACATGATAGACACACATTCCATCAAAAGTGTGAAATTTAAAATCATTCATGTAGAATACACATTTATTTCGAAATGTTTCTGCACCACACAAATGCTCAAACGTAGTCCAACACACACTTTTGTCTGATTTTCTTCTTGCACTTGTTTCCACTTTTCTTTTCATTTCCAGTTTTTCTTTTTATTCGCGATTTCCTTTACGTAGGCGGTTACTTTCTTTTTTGAGGCCTCTATTACAATCAAGCTCGCCTTATGATAGGAGTCTGCGGTATTTTTCATCTGTATTTCATGCAACCATTACATATTAAATGAAATTAAACATGCTTATTACTTCGTGTAACAATAATTTGCAGACATATATGGACATACTATTTTATAAATTGATATAGTAATGCGAGCATAGAACTGTATTCACGTGGTCAGTTTTCAGGTTTATCTAAACAAAGACAGATTTGTCTTGCATTTTGAAAAAAATTGAATTGCACGAGCCTATTTCAGTCTCGCGACTGATTTTATATATGCTAATGGAGGGTAGATCTTATGAGTTTATTATATTTTGATCGTCATTTCCAATTAATAATGTGTATCTAGAACTATTGTCACATCTGCTAACGTAGGGGGAATAAATGAATAAGTGTTGTGCCGAGGCCACAAGTTCCAAGGCCAAGACCGCACATAAAATCACCTTCCCATAGGGTTTGTACACTGGCCTTGGATCGAGACCAAGGCCGAGAACTCCAAATATTGGCCTCGAGACCGGCCTCGGCTACACTTAAAAGTGAGCTTATTCCTTTCTTCTAGGATGTTTATCAATTCAATATAATAGATATTACATTTTCTGTCGATATGATATAAGACCCATGGGAGTAGCATTCCCCTCGAGACAATATTATTATAAAAGCATTACTCCGGGGAAAATATAACTTTCCTGGGGACATCAACAAGTGTCATATTACACCAAGGGGCACACAATATTTGTATATTAACCATAACTGTAAAAGTTAAATTCTTATGTAATGTGGTTGTGTTGTTTGTATTGCTGTTGTATAGCCGTGTAACATATTTTATAGTTCTGCTATTTTTCGCATGTAATTTCAAAAAAAGTGTAGTCACTTTATGATGTCTTGTTAGTCAATGTTGCATAAAAATGTTTTTGCCCTTCTTGGCTACTACCTTATCTAAGCATTAAAATAAAATTCGTGTTTACGTTTTGACTGTAATTTAGTTGCATGATAATTATGTATGCATTGTATTTATGTTGTTTTTTTCGTTTCACAAAGGAATATTAAACTTAAAAAAAAGGTTTAATAATGAAGGTATCAACACCCTTTAAAGGCCCACTGTCACGAAGTAATATAACAATGCAACAGTCCATATTTGCCTGTATTTTGAAACAAGTTCACATCCTCTTGATGACTGAGTTGACCCTTGACAGTGGGCCTTTAAAAACATAAAAATAATCTACTTACTGCACTCTACACCAGCATCATCTCTATGGCTGCATCTTTCCCCATAATTTCCCCATCCATTTGATAAACATGACGACAAGCCTGTTTCGTTGCCGTTACAATTGACGTCATTCAGCCAAATCTGTCCTGTTCCTTGTCCGTAATGTGCGTCGGTCCAAGCAAAGGCATCACCACTGTATCCTAGCTGTCTGCAGACAACCCTAGCATCATCGGAATCCCAAGAGTGGTCACACACGGTTCCCCATTCCCTGTTGTGGTAGATCTCCACACGACCTTCAGTGTTGGATAACCCTCCAACCAGACGAAGTTTTCCTTCATTGACTCTAGAGATATCTTGAAATAAATAAAGCAAAATAATACCGGGAACACCTGTCAGAGCAATGAAGCAAATTTTATTTTCTCAAAGATCACATTTAGCTTCAATGTGAGGTCAAATAAGTATGAAACTGTATACCACGCCCAGACCACGATCTATTAACAAGCATACTAAGCATATTAACAAGCATACTTTGCGAGATAAACATGTATACATTAGTATTTTCATAAAGAATGTAATCATGACTGAAGTGGGTACTAACCAAACATACTCTCATCATGGGTCACTTTATAAAGATCAAAATCAAATGAGATTGCATCATAGTGTACCAAGTGGATAAATGCAGTTTGTAATTATTATGTCTTGAAACGGTAAAAATAAGGATGTTTCAAAGCTCATTTTGTTCATAAAGAGGTCAATGAAGATTAAGTCATATACCACACACGCCTGACAATCACAAATCGTAATCTTAAGATATAGTGAGAAAAAATATCATATGTAGGTCCGCTGGGGTTAAAGGTCATTTTTAAATTACAGCTTTAATGGCGAATGAAGTTTGAATTGAATAGTACTCGTTGAACAGTGACAACTTTGTTAAAAAAAAAAACATACTAAAATTCTAATAATTTCTCTATAGAGTTAATGTGAGTATCGAAGAAAAACAAATGAAATATGGATCCTCAAAGATCACGTTTCTTGTCATATTTATAAAGTAAACTTAGAAACTGGAGCAGAATCTTCTTTAATATAGTTTGTTATACTAACGTAATAAATGCATCGAATTTCCAGTGGAAAAAATACCCGTAAGTTATTTCCGATATTAAAGTGTAATATGAATGAAAAAAATATATATTCAATATGTATGTAATAATATATAATAGATCATTATACTGGAATGTAAGTATGTCCGGATGCAATAGACTGTACTTGTATGTAGTTTGAATGTCTGAAAGTTTGTTTTATTTTCATCGTGCATAAGATTCTACGTTTTGTTCAATTTTCTGACGAAGTATGTAACACCCCTGCTGTCATATTGACTGATAAATCGCATGTAACCAAAATGTCAGAAAGTGAAGTTAAATCAACAGCATGATGTGGGTAGTGTTTAAAATTTTGACAATACTTGAACACGTTGAATACTGATCTCATGAACACGTTCTTAAAACTGATGTGTGTTGTTTTTATATTTGTCGTAGAAAAACTGTATCTGTACCCCTATGCATTTTTTTTTATTTTTTCCATATGCCTTTTCATCTTTTTTTTCAATACTGATATATACTGTCAAGCTAGCATCCCCTTTCAATGTTTGTAATTAATCAAGTGAGTGAATACATTTCTAATTTGAAATAGGAAACGAGAAAAAAATAGGTTAAAATATTTTCAAGTGACAAGCCAGATTTTCCTTTGAAACGTATAAACGTAATCAATATCGAAATTAATGTACAACTGACATATTTAGGAGAGTACAGAGAACTATAAAACGAAAGCTGGAAAAAATAAATGAAATAAAAGAGAGATCTTAATCTTGCAAAAAAGCACAATAAAGGGCCGAAATTTCACGCATGAAAGAATGTTCTATCATTGGGGAGCTATAATACTTTTCCCGCTAAATCCATGTCAAGGTTGTACACTTACTGCACTGGACGGCTGCATCTTCGAAGTGAGTGCAGGATGCCAATCCCCATCCACGTGACTGGCATGACGCTAATTCGGTTTCGTCGCCGTAACAATTGACGCGAGATAGCCAGATCTTTCCTGTTCCTTGTCCGTACTGTGCATTTGATACAGCAAGAGCGTAACCACTGTATCCCAGCTGTCGGCAGGCAACCATGGCATCCGTGTTGTCCCACGAGTGGTCACACACAGTTCCCCATTCTCCGTTATGGTTGATCTCCACGCGACCTTCACTATCTGACGATCCTCCAACAAGACGGACGTGACCTTCGTAATAACTCACTGTTGTTGGTGGTATGTGTGTTGGTACAGAGATATCTGCATAGGATATTCGGACAAAAGCAAAATCATTCCCATCGTTACTTACCAAGATTAATTAAAGAAAATTACGTCGTAGTTACACCAGCACTCTTTCACTCTCTATACAAAAAAACAGGCAAAGCTGAAACACATATAATTACAAAACGCACTTAAACTAAAATCCAGATTTTTAAATTCTGTTGAATGTCCCCTATTACAGAGGTGGCCGAATTCACCCTACAGCAATTGCTGCTTTTGTGAGGCTTCTGTGGAGCAAATGATTTACTGCTGGATGCCCTTCCTAACGCCAAGCTGGGACGAACATGTAGTACTGGTTACCAAGATACCAGCAGCAGGCCCTCAAAGGAAACCTGACCTGACCATATAACTACAATTCTATTGCAGGACAACTTGAAATCCTCCCATGGATGTTTTTATCCATGGAAAGATCGATTCATATGTTTTAGACAGATTAACAAACAAGCCTAGAAGATTCCTTCAGTTTGGCGTAAATAACATACAGGAATGGAAGATACTGCCCTGACCTCCCATGACAAAAGGAAGTATTGACCACATAGGTAGTTCTGAGTTAATAAGCAAAACTTGTTCGTTCACAACACATGTGAAATGCGATCTCATAGGATTTTGGAGTGTCTATATTTCACTCCTACAGGAACATTGCGTTGCAGCAACTCTCAAGGTCCAAGTTTGGCATTTAATACATCGGGACCTCATTCTGCAAGATGTTTCCTCTTAATTCGATGAAAATCTGCAGGGGAAACGAATTCTTCCTCAGAAGCTAATATCTGGAGGTGGGAAAGAGGGGGCGTCGACATGTCTCACGTGACAAAGGGTTAGGATTATGGCTGGGGCTGAGGTTACGGTTAGGATTAAGGTTACGGGAAGTGTATGGAGTGATTGCCACAACAATTATCAATTTCAATTTCAATTTATTCAACACTTTCATAACGAATACAAACAGTGTAAAATATGCAGTGCCAGTAGACACTACATACTACATATTACATAATGATAAAAACGTGAAATGAAACAGAGACAGATTTACAAACAAGCCTAGAAGATTATTTAGGTTTGGCGTAAACAACATGCACGATAAGAATATACTGCCCTCCCATGACGAAAGGAAGTATTGACCACAGACTAGTTCTGAGTTAATAAACAAAACGTGTTTGTTCACATCACATGTGAAATTGGACTGTAGGGCAAGGCCATTTATCGTGATTTTCCGTAGTCCCATCAGTGGTATTTTACACATCCCTAATGATGATTAATTTAATATTACTAAACCCGTAAGTCGGGTTTGTTCTTTTTATACCGTGTGCGCGTTTTTGAGAAAATTAATTATTACGGTTATTTATAATGTCGTGACCAAGTACGTTTTAGCAGTGTACAAACTACCGGGGACTTTCATCGTGTGCAAAAATAAATTACGCGGCTGGAATGTCACGCTGTCATATCCTCGTTCTCAAACTTGGGAGTATTTGACAACCTAATGCAGTCACAATGCTTCTGTGAAACCGCAGATGTTTGAAAACTGAATAGGAATTTTGGTGAGGCATTCGAGCGCAACTATTGTATAAATAATGGAGGACTGCGCGTGAATGGCTTTTGTTAAATGCGTTCAAAATAATACCTTTAACAGTATATTCCGATGTGAGCCACAGGCCTTCATAAATATTAATCGCACAGCTGTAAAGACCGATCTAGCAAGTAATGTTCGTGTCTGTGAAATCGCTATTGACGGTGTTTCCTTCTACGGATGAGACTGAAGAGCTTGCCTCATTAATTAGTCGGTAATCTCAATAATGCGCTAATAAAAATTGGAGAACAACTGTGTTTTCTCATCAGCAACTTCATCTTAATAAGTCTGTAATGTTATTTTTTAATACCAATCTGGAGACTACGGAACTTTTTTTCTAGACCGTTATTTGGTCAATGCCCTACAGTCCAACTGTGATCTCATAGGATTTTGGAGTGTCTATATTTCACTCCTACATGAACATTGCATTCGAGCACCTCTCAAGGTCTAAGTTTGGCATTTGAATACATCGAGACCTCATTCTGCAAGATGTTTCTTGTTAATTCGACGAAAATCTGAAGAGGAAAGGGATTCTTCTTCAGAAGCTAATATCTGGAGGTGGGATGACAGGGCGTCGACATGTCTCACGTGACAAAGGGTTAGGGTTATGGTTGGGGCTGAGGTTACTGTTAGGAGTAAGGTTACGGGTAGTGTATGGAGTGATTACCACAACAATTATCAGCGGAGCAAATGTCATACATCCGGGGCACACAAACTCATTTATGAATCATAAGGTCAAAATTAAATATTAAAATCACTACGTATTCTACGCAAAAAACAACAACAAAATCAGCTATACTCGTGGTTTGACACTTTTTAGTATTCAACAGCGCAGTAAATGAAAATATATTAATGTATCAACGTCTTAGAATTCATTTATATCTCAGGCAAAATTTTAAAGAGTTCAAATTTAAATTTGGACACTTCAATTATAATTATATTTTGATAAAGTATAGTCACATCTCCGCAAATAAATACTATTCCAAGTCTTTAAACTTACTGCACTGAACAGCGACATCTTGTGTGTGATAGCAGTTATAATAAATTCCCCATCCATTTGATGGACATGAGGACAAGAATGTTTCGTCTCCGTTACAATTAACCCTATCCAACCAAATCCGTCCTCTTCCGTCGCCGTAGTGTGTTTCGGGCCAAGCAACAACATCACCACTGTATCCCAGTTGTCTGCAGACAACTCTAGCATCATCTGTATCCCAGTAGCTATTACACACGGTTCCCCATTCTCCGTTGTGGTAGATCTCCACGCGACCTTCACTATCTGACGATCCTCCAACCAAGCGTATTTGTCCATCATTAGCGCGAGAGACATCTGTAAAAAAAATATTGATATTTTTGATAAGTAATGCAAATCATACCAATAATATATATAGTTCCTCTCTCAATCTCTCCCCTTCCTTCTTCTTCTTCTTCTTTTCTTCTTCTTCTTTTTTGAATTCTTAATTCTGAATTTTTCTTGTTCTTGTTCTTGTTCTTCTAAGATTTGTGCAAATTCATGCTGAAAACTAGATTTGAATTCGTCACTGCGATGAATGAGGTGATCCGCATGTCATCTCAGATAACTCCACCCAGGTAGCAAAAAATATGGGACCCATCTGGGTTTTATCTGGGCTGGTCGGGGCCCATATGCCCCACATGGGACCCACGTGGGGCCCATATGGGCAATTCGAATAGTAATCATCCCAGAACAACACACATGGGCCCCACATGGGTCCCATATGGG
>JZLH01S0200429.1:2826-22850 GCA_001188425.1 Eucidaris tribuloides
TCCCCTCCTCCTCCCCCTCCCTTCCCTTCTCCCCCTCCTCCCCTCTAATCTTAACCATTTTTTGGCGTTGTAAATGTGAATTCCAAGTAGCCTGCCAAAATCAATTGGATCTGTTTCATCGGAAGTGGGTAGTGTTTCTGACTCGTCGAAAGAGGACGTTATCAAATCGTAAGCGAGCAACGATTCCGGTGATTGGTTTGTCACGTACAAGATGTTGTTGAAAACGACAAGGTGGTAAGGCTCGGCGTAGTCATCAGAAATCTCAGTGCGCCCGCTACCGTCCAGTCCGCTGTATTCAATGGATCTCTTCCCGCACCAGTAGAGGCGGGATCCTGTGTAAAAAAAAATAAATAGATAAATAAAATGAACATCAGTACGTAAGCACACACGAGAATTGAGGTTGACATCATCGTGATCATGTACACGTATACAAGCACATGAGGGTGAGTTCATTACAGACTGTGATACAATATATTTAACTATCTGCTACTCCTACTACTACTACTACTACTACTACTACTACTACTACTACCACTATACTACTACTACTTCTACTACTACTACTACTACTACTACTACTACTACAACTACTACTACTGCCACTACTATTACCACCACTACTACTACTACTACTGTACTACTACTACTACTACTACTACTACTACTACTACTACTACTACTGCTACTATTACCACTACTACTAGTATTACCACTACTACTACTACTACTAATGCTAATACTACTATTACCACTACTACTACCACTATACTACTACTTCTACTACTACTACTACTATTGCTACTACTACTACTACTACTACTATTACCACTACTACTAGTATTACCACTACTACTACCACTATACTACTACTTCTACTACTACTACTACTACTACTACTACTACTACTACTACTACTACTACTACTACTACTATTACCACTACTTATACTACTAATACTAATACTACTATTATCACTACTACTACCACTATACTACTACTACTTCTACTACTACTACTACTACTACTACTACTACTACTATACTTCTACTTCTACTACTACTACTACTACTACTACTACTACTACTACTACTACTATTACCACTACTACTAGTATTACCACTACTACTACCACTAAACTACAACTTCTACTACTACTACTTCTACTACTACTACTACTACTACTACTATTACCACTACTACTACTACTACTACTATACTACTACTTCTACTACTACTACTATTACTACTACTACTACTTATCGGCAACAAGAAATTATTAAACGAACACAGAATTCTCAATTCAAATGTTAATTCAAGAATCCTTGACCAGGTTCATTGTGTGAAGTATCTAGGTTTTAATGTTGATGAAGAACTGAATTGGAATACACAAGTTAATAGTGTTTGCAACAAAGTAAGTAAAATGATCAGCTTTACGGGGAGAATCGGTTGCATTGTTGATAGACGAAATCTCAATTTAATATATAACTCCTTCATACTTCCACAATTAGATTATGGAGATATAGTGTGGGACTCTGGTAAAGAGAGTCAGACATATATGATACAAAAACTGCAAATCGAGCGAGCCGTATTATTTTAAATATTGATCCACGTTCTCATATATCAAGTGAAGAACTACATAAGATTCTTGACTGGGATTCTCTCGCTACTAGAAGAACAAAACATCTTCTGCAATTGGTCTATAAGGCTTTAAATAGTCTTACTCCATCTTACGTAAGTGATTTTTTTTAAGGCTAAGGAAACTGTATATTTATTGCGCTCTGAATATAATCTTTGTATTCCAAAACCAAGGAGTAATTATTGTAAACGATCAGTTTCTTACAGAGGTAGTACAAGTTTCAATGAACTACCATTGAATACCAAAAAAGCCCCCAGTTTAAATGCATTCAAAGTGCACCTAAACGAACAAATTTTGTCATATATGTAGAATAGAACACAGAAATGATTTGTTCACTCCTAATTCATTTCGAATTTATTTGATGTATATTGAGTAAGCTGTTTTTGTAGGTGACTTCAAGACATGTATATAGCTAAAAATTGTACTTTTCGTTCATACGTCTATTTTTGTAATTTTAATTGTAAATATCATACATTACTGTGTTTACTTCCTTGTTTTAGGTTAATTTGATTTATTGTGTAGGTATTTATGTAACGAGACATTCACTTCAATTTATTATAGTTTATGGTTAAGTTTGTTAGTTTCTTTCATTGTATATACCTTTAACGATTTCATTTTAAACGATTTCTTGGTTTAAATTCGATTTTGAATATATAAATGGACCCTCTTGAAAAACAGCGTTTTTGCTACGCTGAATGAGGCTATCCAGCCGACAGCCGTATATTTTTAATTTGCTTTGATACCTACGGAAATAAATACCAATACCAATACCAATACCAATACTACTACTACTACTACTACTACTACTACTACTACTACTACTACTACTACTATACTACTACTTCTACTACTACTTCTTCTACTACTACTACTACTAGTACTACTACTACTACTACTACTATTACCACTACTACTACCACTATACTACTACTACTACTACTACTACTACTACTACTACTACTACTTCTACTACTACTACTACTACTACTACTACTACTACTACTACTACTACTTCTTCCATCAAGATACTACTACGACTGCTGCTACTACTACTACTAGTACTACTACTACCATCATACTACTACTGCTGCTGCTGCTGCTGCTACTACTACTACTGCTAGTGCTACTATACTACTACTACTACTACTACTACTACTACTACTACTACTACTACTACTACTACTACTGCTAGTGCTACTATACTACTACTACTACTACCCTACCTTGTAAATCAATGTGTAACCCCCTTGCATGATTCTGTAGGTTATTGACAATCACTGTACGCTCCCCGCCTACCAGGTTTGATCTTTCGATGTTTCGAGGCGTTCTGTTCGACCAGTACAGATGTCTAGATAAAAGCAAATCAAACGATGGAACATTACAATGTTAAAGGTAAATGACATGATTGGGGGTAATCCTCAACTTGGGCTGAAACTACTCTAGAATCAAGTAAACTATGCAAGGATTCTCCTGTGAAAATCTTGTAGTCAGACGTTGACTCATTCTAAAATAAACAATGTCTATATCACTCGTAGCACGGAAACCTGCTGTGTGTCTCTCTATGGGGCTTATTTTTATCGTCCCCGGTAAAAAATAAGATACTCCTATGTTTATGCTTGATTCTCCTTCAGTAAACAAATTACAGACAAATCCTCCAGGTGGGAGATCCACTCCTGCTAGTGTATAGTTGGTATATATTTCAAGTCATTTGGTTCTTGAGGCATTTTAAAGTGTTCCTAATCAAATCACTAACCTTTAAGATTTTGTCGCTTCTCTGTTTCCGTGCTTTATTTCTGCTTATTTTACATAAAAAGAACTTACAATGATTATGAACAATCGAGAAGATAACAAGCAGGGGAAGGGTTAAAAATGGGTGATTACGAAGATATAAGTAATTGTTCTGCAATACTAAACACTTGTATCGACATCATGGAAACAGAACATTAGTGACTTTACGAGACAAACTTTATAGTTTAGTGAGAAAAAAATGTATCACACCGTATCAAAAATTACAGCTGTGATGGGCAAATACTACTACTTCTGTTACTTCTACTACTACTACTACTACTAATCATTATTATTATTATTAGTTTATTATCATTATTTTTTATTATTATTATTATTATTATTATTATTATTATTATTATTATTATTATTATTATTATTATTATTATTAATTATTATTATTATTATTATTATTATTATTATTATTATTAACCGTATCAGACATCTGAGCTGGGCAGCTTTAATCCCTTATTGCCCAACTTAGACCTCAATAATTATTGACCGGTCAATTATTTTCCCGTATTGACCGCTCAGAAAAGTCAATGGCAAAATGCGTGTTAAACAGCGCTCGAGCCAACATCCGGGTATTGTAGCTTAGGAGGAATATACAATCACTGCACCGCAGCTGCTGCAACTGCCGCCGTGCCGCTCGCGCTCGCACACGAAGCGAAATTCCCATTTGTTTGCACGTAAACTTGACTTGGCACGTTCACAAGACGTTCGCGTCAATCGTACAATGAACATGTTTTGGATTTTTTTGTGGTGTGCCGTTTTTGAAACTTCGTCTCGACGTTATGTTTGAAATTTGATAGTTTTGAAACTCTGCACCCGTAACTTTCTTGAACTGTTTTCTTTTTGCATATAGATGTATGTAGAGCTGTGGTCTAAGTGTAACAACTTAACTTTAGAGCAAAGTGATGAAACGAGTAATTTAGGGGCCGACTTTGTTCGACAGTTATCAAGTTATTAACTGATCGCTAGGATGTATATTCTAGACGTTAAATCTGCATATCAGATCAGTTTAATAATGAACAACTTGAATTTGAAGGTAACATTGGTGAATTTTATAGCCTAATGTTTACCCCGACAGAGGTGTACTGCAACGTAACGTTGTTTTTGTTAGAGAGGCTGAATGATCGTGTCTAACATTACCGTAGTCGATCTAACTGTTACTCAGACATTAGAATATAACTTGACACCCGTCATGTTTGATTTTGATCTAACGTTAGTAACTTAGACTAACGTTGCAAATTAATATTTGGCTCTAACGTTACCATCGCCGAGACATACACCATAACAACGGTACCATAGATCTAATTAATGATATAACGTAGTTAGATCTAAGTTAGTA
Source organism: Eucidaris tribuloides (assembly GCA_001188425.1). NCBI lineage: Eukaryota > Metazoa > Echinodermata > Echinoidea > Cidaroida > Cidaridae > Eucidaris > Eucidaris tribuloides. The sequence continues at coordinate 7,599 of JZLH01S0200429.1, forward strand.
ACGTTAGTTAGACCCTATCTTATCTAACTTCACCGGTACGGTACCGTACCGTACCGGTACGGCGGTAGATCTACTCGCCGATTCCCTGTGATGTTCATACTGACAGCGCTCGTAGAACAGTGCACTTACGCTCGTCTATCGTCGGCGTCCAGCCAGGCAGGAAATTCATATTCATTGTATCACTCAGTGGAAAAATTACTGATCTAACAGTTTTCTGCTTCAACTAGAGCCCTATTTAGACCTAATTTCACAGCGCTATAGTTTCCAAAATGCGTCGAGTAAGATCACCGTAGTACGGTACTGCAGCGCTTGCAAGCGCGTCACGTCAGCGTCAGCGGCGCGGCGGGCAAAGATCAGTTAACTTATGGCAAGCTAATCGTGCTAAACTGACGGTACAGTATTGTTTTCCCAGCTAAAGGAATTTTGCAGGCAGAGGTATAAGGATGCTCACAATATTTAATTTCAGTGCTCTAGATGTCTGATGTGGATAATAATAATAATATGGACTGGCTCTTACTTTCGGGAGATACGACATATATTGCCATCACTAGAATCATATCACCCTCGTCTTCGACTCGGGCGATATGATTCTAGTTCAGGCAATATATGTTGTATCCCCCTCAAGGCCAGTCCATATTATATTATTATTATAGCTTGACCTTGACCCCCTTAAGGTCAAGGATAAACATAGCGCCCAAATGCATTGATTTGCATACTTAATGTTCTCTGCTTTGTTCTTTTATGCAAACTACTGTAGCGTGTCTCAGTAATTTGTAATCATTATTATTCTCATCGCCATCTCACTACTTAATTAACATGCATGTATTTTACGTATATTCAGTAACATTCAACTGCGTTTCTTTAAGACAGACAATGAGGTGTTTTATTTGTTCTCACTTGTGAGTTCCTTCCACAAATATAGCTTCTGGTTCATCGCCTTCTCTTATCGTTGTTTCACCACTTCCATTGAAATTGACTCTTTTTATATCATCCCCGGATATCCAGTAAATCGTCCTTTCTGGTAAATATAATGATAGTCCGCCTGGATCTACATTTGGTACGATTAAATGAGAAATTCCACTCGGTTACAAGACTAATTCACTACCGTCAGGAAAATAATTCCATTACGACATGTATACGTTGTACAGTGCGTCCCAGAAAAACAGAACCCTAAAACAAATTATTGTGCGAAAAATTCTGTATTACAATTTGGCGCCGAAAATTTGGGACATTTTTACACTTTTGCTCCCCCCCCCATCCGAAAAATAGATCGACGCCCCTGTCTCTGATTACAATGACTTTGAAAATTTAATGTCAAAAACCATTTGCTACACTTTATGGCTTTTACACTGTGCACACCGTGAAAAGAAAGAGATGGACAGGTGTGTGCAAAGCCAACAGGAGTGACAAATGGTTTTTGACATTAATTTTTCAAAGTCATGGTATTCAGAGATGTATGCATGAATAAGTTTGCTTAATGTATCATTTGAAAGAGCATAATTCAAAATTAATTTTGAATTTGTTTCTGCAATTATACGCCTCATTGTTTCCGTACGATAAGCCTTTGCTTTAGGGCTCTGTTTTTTTTTTTCTGGGACGCACTGTATAACTCATCTATGTAAATTAGTTTCAAGAGCAAAAAGGGTTCATCAGGTCCTAAGCAGAAGTGTCATGGTGCAAATCAGTTTCAAGAGCAAAACGAGACTCATCAGTTCCAAAAGCAGAAGTGTTAGTCAATTTGAAGATCAAAAAGGATTTCACTTGGTCCCAAAGGATAAGTTTTATAGTAAAAATCGATATGACGGGCAAAAGAAACGGGTTCGAAAGTAGGCCAGGGAAGCAGGAACTTAGAAACCAGAGACCCGAAAGATGTTTAATGGCTTTAACAAAAGAAAAATGATGCAGTAAATTCTACGGGTGTTATACCCCCAGCCCCTCAAGAAAAAAATCCAGTGATGTTGCAACACCCTTTATCAAGCCTAGGTCACATTTGGACAGGGGCGTCGATCCATGTTTCGGATTGGAGGGGCTAAACAAAAGTGAAAAAAATGTCCAAAATTTTCGGAGCGCTCCGCGCGCCAAATTGTAATACAGAAATTTGCGCGCGAAGTGCGCCGAAAATCGAAAATCTTATATTTTTAATAGTATTTTTATGCCATGTTTAACGGTTTTATAGTGCTTTCCAATGCTTTTTAAAACTATTTGCATTGCATATTATTAATTTTTCAAGTTGTCAAAATTATTGGGGGGGGGGGGGGGGCAAATCGATATGTCCCCCAATATTTTCATCGGTGAGGCGATCACCCCCTGCCCCCCAGGATCGACGCTCTGCATTTGGACTACGATGACCTTACGGAGCCCGTAAACTAATCCCATCTTCCATATCGTACGATCTTCCTTGAGCGACAACCTTTTACTGGACGATTTTCGTAGGATTTTAAGGGCTACCTATGGGAATCGTAGCCTCTACGATTTTGTTTAGTGTGAAGTGTGACAAATTTTTAAAGATCGTAAGGCCCTAGTCTGTAGGCCTATACTTATCCTAGATGGCATTGTACGATCGACGCAGGGACATCGCACCGATGGTGTGCGCTGGTTGTACCGTCATCGTAAGATATCGGCTATAGCCTTGATCCCATTTGATCGCGGACTCCGTACGATAATTTTATCAACGATTTATCGAACAATTTTGAGGGCATCGCAGATGGCTAAGGGCTGCGACGTATATGTTCACATTTTTTACGAGCATCGTGCGATTTCTTGAACGGGCCTTTGAGTTCGAGCCGGTCCAGGGGCTTTACGGAGATGGTACAGCTAACGTACAGAGATCGTGTGATAGCCCTGTAGACTGTAGTCTCCTCAGCCTCTTCACAAATATCACAGATATCGTACAGACTGTAGGATATCGTACAGAAATCGTATGATATTGTGAAGGGGCTACACAGAGATTGTGTACAGCCATTGTGTCATTTTGAGGGTTCATCGTAGGCCAAATGCGACCAAGGCTATTTGGGGAGGGGCAAAAAAGAATCGCACGGACGTTGCAACCTCGTGGGGTCATCATACGATTTCTGTACGACATTGTACAATCTCTGTATGATATATGTGCAGAGGCCGAGGAAACTTGCAGTGCAACTGCATTGATATCGCATGATCTCTGAACGACAGCTGTACGGTCTCCGTACAGTCACTGCACCTGCTCGAACTTACGGGCCCGTACAAGAAATCGTACGATGCTCGTAGATAATATGAACACATGTGTTGTAGACCGTAGCCATCTGCGATACCCCCCAAATCGTAAGATAAATCGTAGCTAAAGTTATCGTACGGTATCCGCAGTAAAATGTGACACAGGCCTTGACATCCCGACCGGCATTTTTTTTTTCCTACGAGCTCTTGTCCCTGGCCTTGCGTCTCTGACGATAAAGAACGCCATTTCACGAACCAATTCATGTATAATTCATCGCTCACTATCCAGAACCCATGTTTAATGACCATGCGGTTTCTTATATAGGCTTAAATCTTGAATATATTTTGTTCTAAAAAGTGTATAATTATGTCATTATTCTCACGGATGTAAAATCAAAGTTTGATCGTGAGCGCTCTCTACCGTCAGCGGCGTAAAACCTGGAAACAGGGTTACATGTACCATGGACCTACAATACATCGCCCTCGGCCCACCATGCAGGGGCATGACCCCGACTGTTTATTGCGCAATTATCAGTAAACTCACGGTCTTTGTCTACCAATACGATTTCCTGATTGGAACCATTTATATGGGCACGTCTGATAACGTCGTCTCTGTCGATTTCATCGATCCAATACACCATTTCCTCTATCGGATCGAAGCCAACAAGGTCCAAGTCCTTCCCCTTATCCACGGGTAAAGTGATGTACGTGGCATTCAGCAAAGAAACATTCGATGCTAGTTCAGCCATGTAGATTTCGTTTCTGCTAATATCAGTGATAAATGCTCTGCTCGGACCTATAGAACGATAGTTTAGGATGAAATATGTATTCATTATCAAAATACCTTCAAAAATAGATGTATATGCTTGGGTATTCATAAAAGCAAACAAGTTTGCACGTATATGTTACAATGCTGGCGCGTTCGTGCGTGCGTTGCCTTCATGAAAGTATACATTATTTCTTTGGAAATTGCCTGTTGCTCCTGCACACACATACATAGCACAAGAAAAAAAATACTGCAGGTCAATTCATAGAATCCCTGGTTTGCCTGACTGAAAACAACAGAACACTTTGTTTTGACAAATCTGCTACACAAATACCGACTGCTCGCAAAGTACTTCCACCAAGACCTTAGAAATCGATATGTGGGACAATGTTAATTGTTGTCATATATACACTTTAACATTGGAGGGGAACTTCAATGGAAACTTCAACTGTTCAAACTGCCGATCCCTCAACTTTGTAGGCCTATGTGTTATGAAGTGAATTAGTCCCACATTATAATGCAAATGTAATATACATGTACTCTCACATGAAAACCAATGAAATGTAAAATTGTGATGAAAGATTTTCCATTATCAACCAGTACCGTCTATTCTCTTTAATTGGATCAAGTCAATACTCGAAAGGCATTTTTTTAGACAAACTCTTACCGTAGATGTTTGACGTAGCTGTGGTACTTGTCTCTGGTGTGGTGTCTGTGGTTTGATCGGGACTGGTCGTTAGGACGGTACTTGATTCCGCCGTTGTGTCCATTCCTAGTGTGGTGGTGGTCTCTGGCGCAGCAGATAGAGTTGTCACTGTGATGACATGACAATAAACACGTACATGTAATTGCTTTGGGTTAATCATCAACACAGTTTTGATCATAGACATCAAGAGAGAATTGCTAATATGCAATTACTACAAGACAGTATGGACTTACTACAAGCAACCGGCAAGTTCCAAGGGTGTTCATGGTCACATAGCCAGATCATGGACCCTGCTAGATGTAGTTTGAGCAGCACGTACGAAAAAGGAAAACACATTGTGGTATGGCAATGAGAAATCTCGGACTACTTTCTGGATAATGGTTGCAAATTGCAATCGAAGTTATGTTAAGGGTCAGAATATAAGAGCAAGAATTGTGTTTAGGGTCAACAAATTGTGGTGAATGATCAATCTGCTTGTGACGCGCAAAGGCCTGCCGTGCGAGGCAAAATCGATTCCAGGAGAAAATAACTTGTTTGCACTACAAACTATAATGACAGCTGTCATACAGACATGACACATACACTGCAGATGTGGGTGTACATTGGCAGACTAATTTAGGCCTGGGGTTAGCGTAATATCAGGATATGGTAAAACAATTCTTGCTATAACTGGTGTGAGGCGATTGGACAGACACGGGACAGACAGCTCTAAGGAGAAACGAAGTGAACATAAAAAACAGAGAGAAAAAACTAATGGAGGGTAATACATATTTTTCACTTCGTGTTTCAGTGTGGAAGAGCTCTGAGTATTGCTACGCTCCCATTTTCCATACATTTCTTTCCCTTATCTATATTTCTCACGGGCCGGAAGCTGAAGCTGATGTCGTTTGTACCATTCTTTCACAATATAAGTGGGTGCAGTATTCTGTCTCAGTAAATTTAAACCAAATCTTTAAACTCCACTAGATTCACTTACCTTGGGCGTTCTCCGGCGCAAACGTAGCGCTTGCCTCTGGCACATGTCCGGGTCTAGTCATTGCAGCTAAGGTACTATCTTCCGTTTCTGGTGTGGTCTTTAGTTCCAGTGTTACTTCCGGTGTGCTGTCTTGCCCCATTGTTATTTCCGGTGTGCTACCTTGCCCCAGTGTTAATTCCGGTGTGGTGTCTAGCCCCAGTGTTACTTCCGGTGTGGTGCTTGGGCTCAGTGTTACTTCCGGTGTGCTACCTTGCCCCAGTGTCATTTCCGGTGTGGTGTCTAGACCCTGTGTCACTTCCGGTGTGTTGCTTGGGCTAAATGTTACTTCCGATGTGCTACCTTGCCCCGGTGTCATTTCCGATGTGATGGCTTGTGCCAGTGTTACTTCCGGTGTGGTGTCTAGCCCATGTGTCACTTCCGGTGTGCTACTATGCCCCATTGCTACTTCTGGTCTGGTTTCTAGCCCCAGTGTTATGGCAGTCCCTTGTGCAGCAGCTTAGAGTGTGACAATGGTGATAATTATAACAATGCATTAAAGAGTCATTCAAATTGTCGTGCTGCAATGCAGTGACGAAATGGCATTGGTAAGACATAAAAACGTCAAGCATATTTTTAATTAGACCAGTTTGGATTGATAGGTGTTCAGCTGACAAGTAAAATAAAAGATTTCAGAACAAGAAAATAATCTCTGGTTTTACTGAGGTGGTGTATTTCGGAATGCAGTATGCTGTAATATAGCATGACTTTGCAAAGTTATCCCCGCTTCGAGTGGAGTGGCGAGCGTTCAGCAAAAAATAAAAAATACAATTTTAAAGAAAAAATATCTGGGTCGTCATGGGGCCGTGTCCCCATCCATGCGTAATTGAGGTGCTACCTAATTTTTTTCCATTACGCAGCTGAACATCCCTATGGAAACATGGGTTATGTTTCATATTTCAGACGTTAAAAACGAAATCGATCAACTAACAGGTGTGTGTGTTATATTGGTATACGTTCCAGAATCAAAACTGAGACTCAATAAAGGATTCCAGAAATTGTAAGATGTACCTGTACAGCATTTTCCCTGTTGAGACACATTTCATACCCCCCTTTTTTGTAATTTATCGTTAAAGAATGCTACAGGCAAATAATCACACATATTGCAAGATGTGACACGATATATGGAAAATGAATTAATAATGATAATAATAATAATAATAATAATAATAATAATAATAATAATAATAATAATAATGATAATAATAATAATAATAATAATAATAACGTCTTATTTACCCAGGGTAGCCACTTAAAAAAAAAGTCTTTGGTATGACCCGGTCTGGGCTCAAACCCGCGACCTTCCGGACGTGGGGCGGACGCTCTAACCACTACGCCATCACGCCGGTTCAAAATGCCATCACACGAATACGGTTTTTACGCTGCATTGTGGGAATTTTTAACCATTCTTATCATTTGAGTAAGATATAAGTCCTATTCCACTCTACTTTGAATACAGGGGCGTCGCTCCTAATAGCAAAAGATATGCCTGGCAGAATCTTCGTCATCCGTTAGTTTACCCGACAACTTCCCGACAAAATTGGGATGCTACCCCCACCCCATCCACAGATAGAGACGTCCCTGCTTACACGGATCTTACGATTTTGAGGTATTTCACTCACCTATATTGCACAAAACTCCTTCATAGTCTGTGGTGGAGATGCAAATGAACCCCTCTACGTCATCAGTACATGTTGCTTCCTGGTGGCACGGATTACTGAGACACGCTTAGTGTGTATAAAAGATCAAAGAAGAGAACATAAGCATGCAAGCGAAAATAATACACTTTGGCATTATTTTTCTCCGTGACCTTAAGGAGTCAAGGTACAGTTTTTAGATTTTGGAGTTGAAAGGTCAAAACTCAAAGGTCACATGGAATAAAATCTGTCTGAATTGATCTGGTTACCATGATAACTTAAAACAGCGGATAGGATTTTCATGTAACTAAGGTGAAGTATGTATTATTATAGCATCGATGAATTAATTAGATCACAGAGTTGAAAGGTCAATGTTTGATGGTTACAAGGTCTCATACATATCTATGTATCTCATTTCAGCTCATTACCATGCTTACTTAAAGACTTTGATTAGTTTGGGTACATGAGGCATGAGGCATTTCATTTTCACTGAATCGCACATTAGCCGGAGATAGAACATTTACTGTGTCAGCTTCAAAATACTGGAATAATTTGCCACTTACAATAAGACAGTCTTCATCAATACCTATTTTGATGAATTAATTAGATCACAGAGTTGAAAGGTCAATGTTTGATGGTCACAAGGTCTCATACATATCTATGTATCTCATTTCAGCTCATTACCATGCTTACTTAAAGACTTTGATTAGTTTGGGTACATGAGGCATGAGGCATTTCATTTTCACTGAATTTGACTGGGAGTGCGAGGCATAAATTATACCCATCGTCGGCTACGCGCAGTCAATCTGATCCAGTTATTAAGTATCTAAATTCCGTTTTCTTCATTTTCATTTTGCTGTTTATTCTTGTTTGTAATCATAGGCGTCGAACCTTGGGGCTGGGGGCATCTCCCCCTTCAAAATTGGGGGCAAACATGTAGGTTTGCCCCAATAAGCTTGACAGCTTGAATAAATCATAACACGTAATGCAAGAATGTGTAAAAAACAAACAACAAAACCATTAAAGGTATAAATATACTACTTTACATACACTTTTTTTTCAATTTTAGGCACGTTTTGTGCCCAAATTTTTATACTGCAGTTTTTGCGCGGAATGCGCCGAAACTATTGGCGTATTTCTTGCTTCTGCTCCCCCCTCCACTTCCGAAATATGTTGTTTGTAATTACTAAAATGGTTTTTGCTGTTTTTAATTTAGTAATTTTTTAAACGAACAGCAAACACACCTTAATTCACAAACACACACACACACACACACACACACACACACACACACACACACACACACACACACACACACACACACACACACACACACACACACACACACACACACACACACACACACAAACACAACACACACACGACACACACGCGCATACACAAAATTGCAACTATCCCCTTTTAAATAAATTACAAACATTCGTACCTGGCATGAGGCACAGGTAGTGAATAGTCTCCATGTTGCTGTGTTTAGATGAAGGAATACTGGCGGCTAGTTTTGGTTCAAGCTTCTTTGGTACGAGCTGGATCATCTCACCACTACTCAGGGTTATGTTGCGGCAGTTAGCGATATGATTACACGCACCGTGTACCCCTTGATGGTGTATCAAAGAGTCAAATGGAGAGAAAAGCATGAATTATGAATCTTCAAATTGGTTCAGTTTTCACAAATTTAATTTACATTTAGGCGTACATCTCGATAATACTCGTGTAGTGAGCGCCGGCTATCCACAACAATACTACCTTTGAATTATTATATAGCTTGTTGTTATACCACAAAAATCGATCAAGTGCGTAAATATATTGCAAGATTAGCGTACTTTTAATAGGTTGCTGAGCTAAAGTAATTGGTAATTAACTGTGCCGATTCAAGCGCGCACTGGATGGCACGCCATGGGTGAGTGTTTTCGACGAGAACAGGTATCTGATGATTAAAAGCAGGGCGGTGCCACAGGGTAGCGGAGGGGCGCGGGTGCCGGATGCCTCCTATTGTTTTCAAGAAATGAAAATCGAGGGAAATTCCCCCCCAAAAAAAAAATCGGCCAGGAGAAATGTTTTTCGGGGGGGGGGGTCGGCCGTTTGGCCTTGAATATTTTCCCCGACGGCACATCTTCCTTTGATCCGTGTCACCTGAATCGACCGGCATTGCATTTCTCTTTTCACTGTAAACTACAGGAATGTTCACGTTGAACCTAATCTTTGATCTTACGTAATAACATTTCATTTCTAGTACTAGTCTTAAACCATTGTTATAAATGAACAACAAAATGCAAAACTAAGATGGAGGCACACAAAAGGGTCAGCTGTTGATTTGGCTGTTATAAGTTGTCATAACACCTTGTTAGGCTGATCAGCCGAATTGGCTGTTATAAGTTGTCGTAACACCTTGTTAGGCTGATCAGCCGAATTGGCTGTTATACGTTGTCGTAACACCTTGTTAGGCTGATCAGCCGAATTGGCTGTTATAAGTTGTCATAACACCTTGTTAGGCTGATCAGCCGAATTGGCTGTTATAAGTTGTCGTAACACCTTGTTAGGCTGATCAGCCGAACATTTTGTAATCACACCTCATACATTCGAGTTCCACCCCGCCCTCCCTTTCCGCCACTGTACTTCTGGCTCTGCTTTTGAAATTTGTCAGTTTGTTTCAAAATATGATTTTGCACTTTAGACTACATTGTGTTTGACTATATTGTTGGTACACATATCCTTTATTTAGATATGTTTTCCACTGTCTTTGGTAGATAATGCCATAACTGTGATTCCTGAATCACTACATCTAGCTAGGGAAGATTATTACGTTTAACAGTGAAACGTTAGAGGAGATCAAAAGACGAATTAAGTTAAGTTGGGTGAAGTTTGGATCATTAGGCTATATCTCAAAACCATTCCAATCTCCCTTAAAAGACAGGTATTCAACCAATGCATCATACCTGCCCTCTCTTATGGGGCCGAAACATGGACCACAACCAAGCTCCTGGAGCAGAGACTGAGGGTGTCCGAGAGGGCAATGGAAAGAATAATGCTGGGCATCACAAAGAAAGACAGAATGACAAATACTAATATCAGATTGAAAACAGGGGTGCGAGACATTATTACAACAATAAAATCAAAGAAATGGAGGTGGGCAGGACACCTAGCCAGGAGGTGTGACAACAGTTGGACGAACATAGTAACAGAGTGGATACCAAGAAACTACACAAGAAGAAGGGGGAGACAGAATAGGAGATGGAGGGATGACTTAACAGCACCCTGTGGCATTGCTTGGCAAAGGACCGCACAAGATAGGGAAATGGAGAATTGGTGAAGAGGCCTTCCTCCTGCAGTGGAGCGAAATAGGCTGAAGGCAAGGCAACTATGATTCTTAAAAGATATACAGAAGATTTGAGTGCTTCTCTAGCAAACTACAACGTTTATCTCCTAAAATGTACTTACCACAGGTGTAAGTAGATATAAGTAAAAGAGCCACCGAAAAACAGTTCTGGTGAAACGCCTATATGGAACAAAAATGGAAAATAATTGAAAATTGAAAACTGGAATTTGAAAACATACTTTTACACAAAATGAAGTTTGATTTTCACATTATTTTAAATCACGTCATTATGTCATCGATATTGTATTACATCATTATTTTCGTCCTTGATTTGTACATCTCACAAATGAGATAGTGTTTTCTTCTGCCGTATTTTCAAAACTTGCACCAAGTGTTGTCTGTTATGAAGACCCGCTTTCCACTTTTCGTTCACAACTCATTGTTCCTGTTTCCAAATCGACATAAATGCTCTCAAGAGGCAAATTTGTCACATTTTCTCAAGGAAAATTCTTTCAGCTACGTATCTATCCCATTTGCAACCTGTTTACCTCTCTGATTCAAAATTCATGGAAATTGTGCCATCGCACAAGATTTAAAGACAAATTACATTGTGGAAGCCCCATTTTAAAAATTGTGCAACTTTGCTGTCTGACATATCTGACATGTGTTTGAACGAACAAATAAACACCCTACGCCAGTGTCTTGTGTTACAATATTAAGTGTAATATCGCCACCTTGTGGTGGTCGGTTCCTGGCTTGTTGATGCCTGTCTTATTGTGGTGAGAAACGTAAATAAATGTTTCCAAACGTTAACTTTGACTGAAGTCTTTTCCTTATTGGCGTGGTGGCAGCGATTAGGATTCGTTTCCACGTCCGATGATTATAGACCTAGAGCTAGCCTTGCTTTCAGTCATCACCGTAAATTCGGTGGGTAAGTTTACCGTATTCTAACGTTATACATACGACAACAGGTAGATTAGCCTTTAGTCCCATCTATTGCGATACGTGATGGCGACTACACCCCGCGAGCCCCAAAACAATGGTGTCTTACGAAACACGAAACTGTAAACTCGTTTGAAAATTGGAAACAGAACCTCATCTATACATTAAATCTCGACTCAAATTTTGCCAAATTCCTAAAAGATGACTTCACATGGTCAAAGAAATCAAAATCTTCTCCAGTGCGTGGGTTTCATGACGATCCCGTTACTGTACCTGCTGAAACCAGGAAAACGGCTAACCAAAAAGCCACCCTACTAAATCTTATGCTTGGGCAGATAGCCAATTACTGTCCCGTAATTTCCCGTAGTTCTATCGTGCACAATTCGACCTCACTAAGCGATATCTGGGGCAAAATCAGACTACACTATGGGTTCCAGAGTACAGGTGCCCACTTCTTAGATTTCTCAGATATTAAGCTAGAGGCAGATGAACGTGCTGAAGATTTATACCAGCGGTTGGTTGCCTTCATAGAAGACAACCTGCTCAAAGCCAACGGTAGTATAACCCACCATGGTGAACAGTTACAGGAGGATGAAGAACTATCTCCTACAATGGAAAACTTCATTGTTCTCCACTGGCTCACACTGATTCACCAGGACCTCCCTCGCTTAGTCAAACAACGTTATGGCACAGAGTTACGCTCCCGCTCTTTAGCATCTCTTAAACCAGAAATTTCGCAGGCCTTAGATAGCTTAGTAGACGAATTACGTACAGAGGGTTCTAGAACTCTACGGTTATCTGTCCCCCAACGCAGTCACCGCACCCAACAACCCTCTGGGATTAGATCCCAACGACCACCATCCAAACCGCGTACACGGCAGCGTCCAGCAAAGTACTGCCCCTTGTGTCGCCAGGCAGGACGCCCTGATCGCCACTTTCTCAGCGATTGCTCATACCTCCCAGAACCCGATAGGAAGTATATTGCCAGGGCTAGACAAATTACCAATATCTTAGAACAAGATGAGGTGGATGATTGGCAGGACATAGATGATACAACTCTGCCAGAACCTGTTCCTCCCGCACAAGTCCCACAAGTCCCACATGCTAGTGACGAGGCAGCTCTACGTGTCCATGTTTCGATAGAATCGTCAATAGCGGCGCGACAGGCAATATGATCAGAATGTCTACCGTTACACGTCTGGGCGGGGAAATTAAGACTAGTTCTCAGTCTGCCCATCAGGCAGATGGATTATCCCCTCTTACCGTCGTAGGCGAGACAAAGCTAACATTCACTCGTGGTCATAAAGAGGTTATGTTCGAAGGCTTGGTAGTTGAAAATTTGGATGTTGGGGTTCTTGGTGGCACTCCCTTCATGGCATACAATGATATATCTGTTCGCCCCGCCAAACGCCAAATTTGTATCGGTGATGATATGGTAATTTATTATGGCTCTGGAGACAGAAAGACTTCTTCCCATGCTGTCAGACGTGCCCATGTGCTGCGTTCTCCCCCTACAACCACTGTACTCTGGCCTGGAGAGTTTGTTGAGGTATCACTTCCTCCCGAGTTAGAGTCTGATGAGACCCTTGCACTTGAACCCCGTCTAGATACTCGCTCAGTTCCACCAAAGTCTTCTCAGTCGTGGCCCACTCCTGCCATTATCTCCAGTGTGGCAGGCAAAGTCCGTATTCCTAACCTTTCAACTGAACCACGTCTCCTTCATCGCAATGAACATTTTTGTCAAGTTCGCCCCGTATGTACTCACTCACCAGATGACCACCCCCAACCCCCTCTGTACCCAGGGTACACACCCAGACTATCCCTCGTAAACGTGGTAGCCCATTCTCTGCAAGCATAAAACTTGATCCAGACAATGAACTTCCTTGTGATGTGAGAGATCAGTTCGAGTCCTTACATACTGATTTTGATGGTGTTTTTGACCCATCATTTAAAGGGTACAACGGGACCGTTGGCCCTTTCGAAGCTGTTGTCAATATGGGTTTTGTTCAGCCGCCTCAACGTAAAGGTCGCCTTCCATTATACTCACGGAACAATCTCGAAGAGCTCCAAGCTAAGTTTGATGAGTTAGAGCAGCTAGGCGTATTTGCGCGCCCAGAAGATCTAGGCATTACTGTTGAGTACCTAAACCCATCTTTCTTGGTCAAGAAAGCAAATGGAGGCTTTAGACTAGTCACTGCATTTGCTGACGTCGGACGTTACGCAAAACCACAACCGTCCTTAATGCCCGATGTCGACTCTACCCTCAGACAGATCGGCCAATGGAAGCATATCATTTGTACCGATCTTACCAACGCCTTCTATCAAATCCCATTGTCCACATCATCAATGAAATACTGTGGTGTCGCTACCCCATTCCGTGGGGTACGTGTCTATACACGCTCCGCCATGGGAATGCCAGGGTCAGAAATGGCATTAGAGGAACTAATGTGCCGGGCCCTAGGAGACCTATTACTGGAAGGGGTTGTTGTCAAACTTGCCGATGACCTGTATTGTGGTGGCAATACCTACCATGAATTACTACATAACTGGTCTCGTGTCCTCCATGCTCTCCATGCATCCGGCCTCCACCTTTCAGCTAGCAAAACAGTGGTGTGCCCAAAATCTACCACTGTTCTTGGATGGATCTGGTCACAAGGCTCCCTCTCTGCAAGCCCTCATCGCATTGCGACGCTGTCCTCGTGTAATCCCCCTCCCACTGTCAAGACGCTGCGCTCCTTCATAGGCGCATATAAAATGCTAGCGCGCGTCCTCCCCCAGTGCGCATCTTTTCTCTCACCTTTAGATGCAGCAGTGGCAGGCAAGCAGTCTGCTGACCGCATCCAGTGGTCGGATGACCTCCTTGCATCATTCCAGGCTGCCCGAGACGCGTTGTCAACATCCCGCACTATAACCTTACCTCGCCCATCTGATCAACTATGGATTGTCACTGATGGCTCAGTAAAGAAGCGCGGAATTGGCTCCAATTGTACGTAACACGCTCTAACAAGCCCAAGCTCGCAGGATTTTTCAGTGCCAAACTTCGTGGTCGTCAAATCACGTGGCTTCCTTGTGAAATTGAAGCTCTCTCAATCGCAGCTTCTTGCAAGCATTTCAGCCCGTACATTATTCAGTCACAACATGATGCATGTATTCTTACAGATAGCAAACCATGCGTTCAAGCCTTCGAGAAGCTTTGCCGAGGCGAATTCTCTGCCAGCCCACGCGTGTCTACGTTCCTGTCGACCGTCAGCAGATACCAGTGTACCGTCCGCCATCTCGCTGGCTCCGCCAACATTCCATCTGATTTCGCGAGCAGAAACGCTCCAGACTGTAGCGACCCAACCTGCCAAGTATGTAGCTTCATTCACCAGACTGAGGAATCTGTCGTTCACCATATCTCCATAGACGATATCAATTCAGGCACTGCCACACTCCCGTTTACTTCCAGAGGTGCATGGCATGACATTCAGCAGGAATGCTCTGACCTCCGTCGTACCCACGCACACTTGAGCCAAGGCACTAGACCTTCGAAAAAGCTAACAAACATTCGCGACGTCAAACGGTACCTGAGAGTAGCTACCATAGCTCGTGATAACCTCCTGGTAGTGCGTCGCGAACAAGCCTTCCTGTCACTCCGCGAATGTATCATCGTCCCCCGCAATGTGA
>JZLH01S0200441.1:18852-32673 GCA_001188425.1 Eucidaris tribuloides
GCTTTGATGCGTCAAGTTTAATTAAGAAGAGGACTGAAAAATGTAACACCACCAGGTATTTGGGGGTCCCACCATATGACACATGACCACAAGTCTTCTGTACTCTTGTAATTTTAGAGTTGAAAATATTTACTTGCCCATTCAGGCAAGTAAAATTTATTTGCGTATTTTCACTTGCCCAGAAGCAAAATTTACTTGCCCCGGGCAAGTGGGCAAGTGTTTGTGTCGAGCCCTGCTATCGCCGATACTGCAGATTTGAAACTTGTGCAAGTTTATATTCATGAAGTCACAAGTGTGTGCGCACACACACACACACTACACACACACACACACACACACACACACACACACACACACACATATACAAACACACACACACCCTTTTTGTGCCTGTTTTGAAAAGTATGTGTGTGTGTGTGTGTGTGTTACATTGTGTATGTGTTATATAGTCATAGAGCAGGTGATATTGGTAGTAGTGTACACTTTTTTCTAAGTGCTTGTTGAATGAAGGCTATTCAAACACTGACTGTGCTCCAAATATCACAAATGTCATGGGTCACTGATTAATCAAAAGGAATTGCTGAATCACTACCACACATTTGGCACAGTACAGCACTGTACAGTCATAAATCTGCACACATTTCAGGTACATGTAGTCTGCATACATGTAGATTCCTCGAGAAGCAGATCTCTGTAGAGAAAACGGATAGTACATGTAGGCCTACGATGGGGAGCAATCAATTTGTAGTGTGCAATTTGTGTGATTGGTTTGCCTTTTATGAGTAGTAGGGAATTTTAGGGATCGTCACAACCTGAAATTCATACATGTAGGCAGGGCTCCACACTAACATTTTTTCCAACTTTCCCTTTGGGCAAGTGTTATAATCACTTTTAGATTTTTACTTGCCTGAATGAAAAATTTACTTGCCCGAAAATAAATGATAATCAAAAACATTAAAAATTATTCCCCTTAATTTTGAACAATAAAGCCTTTTTATGGCATTAGAAGTTTGTTATTTTAATTCTGGGAGTTGCCAAAGGTGTGATTTATGAATTTAAAGAGTCATACAAAGAACAAAATGTTGAAGAACCTTAGTAAGTTAATTAAACGAAATTGTTAGACATATTTTGTTCGTTTATGGTAAGTTTTTGGACATGTTTTGCTCATTTTATGATCAAAATTTTATTTGCCCAATGGGACAAGTAAATTTTAACATTTTGAGTTTTACTTGCCCAACATGAAATTTTACTTGCCCCGGGCAAGCGGGCAAGTGCTAGTGTCGAGCCCTGATGTAGGCAAGCATGCTTTGTGAGTTCACTGGGATATTGTAAGTTCAGAGAAAAAAAAATTAAGAAACCTTATAGCTCATGTTGGAATGTTGCAGCATACATGTGTAATATTGTTGACCTATTGTTGATTACATACTTTTAGTTTATAATCATTTCCATTGATATTCAGCTAAACATCTGTATAGAGTCCTACAGCTGCAGCAATTTTGTTATTTCCAAAACCAGTTAACCAGTTTAAAATGAAGGAAAACTGGCAGCTTTCAACCTGAACTTAGTTATGAGATTTTCCTGAAATTTAAATGAAGATGTAGCCGGCAACCAAAAGTTAAGAAAAAAATCAACATTGTGAGTAATGTGAGAATAATGGTACATGATGATAAAGAAAGCCTAAATAAGGGGTACTATGTGACTGACATACTCAGCAAGGCCAGCCCTATCAATGAGTAAGTTTCTGTTAATTTTACATCTTTGAGAACAGTTTCCATAATAACAAGATTGGCCAAACAGCACAGAGGGGGGGGGGGGGGGGGGGGACCTACATTACATTAACAAAAGCATAATTGGTATGAATTAACACGCTTGGCATTATTGTGCAGCGTCAGCCCAGCCAAGACCAGCCACATGTCCGATCTGATGGTTCGCAAGAAGCTAAGTCACGACTGTACCCCAAAATCTTCTTAACTTACTCTGCTTGGTTGCCGTTTCATCTCGCCTCTTAACATCATGCAAGAAGTGTGTTATACTGATATTATTAGTTTGACTTATTCATAATCGGAATAAAATTTGCCTCAAAGCATATTGGCGACGTTTTATTCATTTTAATTTGACTCAAGTATCTAAAACAGAGCCAGCAACCTAAAATAATGAAATACTTCTGGGTATGATAAGATGGACACAGTCAGCTCAGTCAGTATAATTGTTTGTGGGTAGTAATAATCTATATAATGCTACTTGTAAATTGCTGTGCGAAGAGCGAAACATTTCATCTGTAAAGGTCCCTCGTTCACCCACAGCCACATGCCGAGCGATACGTACCTGACTTTCACTTTCTTACTCTGTACTGAGGTCAAGGAGGCCCACTATCTCCTAATCACTAAGATCAGAAACTTGCGACCTGAATTTGCATCCAGTCACCTGCACCGTACTTGGAAGTTTGATCCCCATGTGGTTCATTCATTCATATATGCCATGTGGGCAATTCCAGCGTTACGGACATTACGTTCAGACACTTTTTTGCAACTTTGCGGGCTTATATCTAGAAATCATCATTATCATTCTGAACCTTTTTGTGGTAATATCACACAGGTCACCCTGAAGTGTTAACAGTTTAATTTGAACTAGTTTCTGTTTATCGTTTAGAAGTTATCCCACATAATGCTTGCCGTTACGGACATTACATTTGTTGGACAAGACTTTCCACCTACCAACACATATGTCAAAAATTTTGTGAGCTTAAGCATGAAGTGAAGCCAATTTTCTTCTGAAATGGATGCTAAAGACCTGTTTCAGTTGTAGGATGACAATTAGGTACAACTGATTCAGTATAACCCATACAGGACCACATATGTTGCATTACGGACATTCCATTTTTAACGTTACGGACATTACACCTCGGACCACTTTTTTAGGTCCTCATATTTATACTTAAAACCATTTGATAACTAATATAAAGCTAATATTAGTCATTTTTGGTCCTTTCTTAACTAAAAACTACTATAAATTAATTCTGAAGTGCTGTTGAATGTGAAATAATGAGACTCAAAGATTGTGTGTTTTTCAAAAATGATTAGAAAATTTTGCAAGAAAATGTTTTTTTTGAAGAAAAGTATGTCTAAATATTCTTCAAATGTATTCGAATACCCCTCAAATTAAAGAGTTCAATGAGTTCTATTGTGCGATACTAAATTTATCACTGTAGCTCATATATTTTTTGAATTATTACAGATTTCATGATATCGAGCCCGGGTAACATTTTTCGCGGAATTGCCCATGTGTCCTTTGAACTAGGATGTTGGCTTTATCAAGGAAACACAGTCATGCCATACTGTACCAAGTTGGAAGAAAAAAATGTCCTTCAGTTTTGAGGCTTACCTAGATTATTTCAATTCATTTAGTTTCAACAGCATTAATTTTAGACATGTATGTTTGTGTATGATACTGTGCATACATGTAGGTAGTACAGTAGGAACATGTACATTGGTTTGGGTACTGTTTGTGGTACCTGTATAAGGCTGTATTTAGCAGTATCAAATAACTACATGTAGCTTGTTCAATACACAATATTCCCATGCCTTCCTGTTAGGAAACTTCACATTTTATGACTAAGATTTTCTCTTTATTTGGATATATATATATTATAATTCACTTCACTGAAATCAACATACCAGTACATTGAAGTTACCGGTAGTGAACAGACATGTAATATGACCAGCAATTTGAATCTTACATGCGGGATCACAAAACGTACTGGCATGAACAAGTACACAGTTTTCAAAGTGTGTTATAATATTGGAATTCCAGTTTGGAAGATAGAGATGCATCATGTATGCAGTATGGTCTTATTGTGTTATCGTATCTGTGATATGATGTAATACCAAAGTTCTGAAAAATTGTATTTCAAAGGGATCACTAAAAGAAACATTTCAATTTGTAGTGACCAGTATTACTATACGGTTTCCCCTATAGACTAATGTTGGTTCTAGAAATTATCGCCGACCATCGAGATATTCATTAACCTTGATAATGTGTTAATGACATGTAAAGCATTATTTAACTTTTGTAATTCACATTTTTTTTTTCAATTCAAACTTTTGTATTTTTGGTTGTACATTTATAATCCATTTGGACTTCATTTAACAGCCGACTGAGCGGAGACATCAAAGTTCTGTACTTTGTTTTAAATTGAATTCATTCTATCACGATGGCACAGGTTAAAAAGCCTCAACTTCACGCAAAGGTGTTTTCATTGGCCGGTGAACAAATATCAGTAATTCAATAATAAGTAAATATTTTTTTTTTTTAACAAAAACATAATCAAAATGACAAAAACACAACATTAATAAATGAATAACGAAAATATGTATAGCATACATAGCCCATTATTCACACCCCCCGCCATCCTGTTACAAGAGACACCGCTTTTGTACTATTTATATCAAGATCAAATTTAACACAATATATATTATAAATACTTAATCGTGATAATATATCTTTGCGAAGCTATATACGAACGGAACCTTTGAATTGAAGTAAGTTGTTGATTTACATTTGGTATATTACTCCATAATACTGCCCCCTGTACTGTAAACTTCTTTTCTATAGTTTTTTAACTTTATTTACGATCAAATTTCCTAAAGATCGTCTAGTAAGTAAGTAGAGTTTTGACAGTAAGAACTAGCAGCAATGTATCCAGGAACACAATACCATGACAATTTATGCATGACATATATTGTGCGCTTTTTGAAGCGATTCAATGTCATCCAATTTTAATTGGGAATAAAGTTCATCAGATGGATATCTGCGATTTACTTGCAGGACCACTTTTAGAGCTCGTTTTGTAAAATTTTTAGTTGTCGTAAATTATTCTAGTTCGTATGGCTCCAGAATATATCCCAATAATCAAAGTGACATTGTACCATACTTTTATAGAAAATAAAGCTTCTCACATATTAATAAAGTTACGTATTCGTTTATAGAGTAAATATTCCTGACACCTTTGTTTTACAATGCTCGACATGTGCACTCCATCCAAGTGTTGATCTATTTCGATCCCTAAATATCTAGTACTGTGAACTTTTTTAATATTTTTCCCATTCAAAACTTAAATTAAAATCGTCACAAGCCCTTTGAATCCGATATCGAGTACCTATCAAAAGACATTCACATTTGTCTATATTAAGTTTTAATCTATTGCAATCAAGCCACTGAGAAATTTCACACAAATCTTTTTCTAGTGCATTATTAATACACAAACACATTCTCCATCAGCATCAAATAGGCACTGAGTATCGTCAGCATAGAGCGATATTTTTGATTGAACGTTAAGTTTCGTTCAATCGTTAATACAAAACGGCAAAAAAGTAGTGGTCCGAGGACCGAACCTTGTGGTATACCACATTCTATGGCAAACTCTTTGATTTATTGCCAGCCATAAACAACATATTGAGATCTGCCGCGACAAGTAGCAATCAAACCAATTATATGCGACTCCCCGTATCCAATTTTATGCAATTTTCCTAAAAGGATTTCATGGTCTATACTATCGAAGGCTTTCTTCAAATCAAGCATAAACAACCCCTGCAATTTGCCGTGTCATATTACGCAAAAATACTTCCTTTAATTTAAAATCGCAGTGAAAAGAGTAATAGTAAGCGTCGGAAACCGATTGGTTTACATACAGGATAAATCAATGCTTAATGATTGAAGATGACTGAAGTGTTAAACAATACCTTTGAAAAAAATATGAAACAAAGACATGCACTAAAGAAATATGATGGCTCCTCCATTCCAGTCAGTGTGACAATTCTAAGTCAGTAATGTTTACTATGTGTACACGAACATCCAAATGACCCATAGAAGATACATAACATCAGGGAATCAATAACCTCCTTATAACATTGGCTTTGTAAGGAAAAAATCAAAGTTTAACAGACAGACTCAAACAAAATTCAGTCTACATACTGTTTACATAGTACTTTTTTGATTGCTGAAACAATTTGTGTTTTTCTAGAACAGCATCCATATGTAAATTTTTGTAAATTATACTGTATTTTGCCTCTATGCTATCGTTATACAGGATTCTGGTGTGACAGTGACAGGAGAAGTTACTGGCTTGAAACCTGGTGAACATGGTTTCCACATCCACCAGTATGGAGACTACACCCAAGGTAACTTATTACTTTATTACAGGGCTAGACACTAGCACTTGCCCGCTTGCCCCGGGGCAAGTAAAATTATCACTATCAGATTTTTACTTGCCCAAATGAAAAATTTACTTGCCCGAAAATGAACAAATTATAAGAAACATTAAAAATGATTTCTCACAAATTTTAACCAATAAGGCCTTGTTTTATATAGCATTGAATGTTTGTTATTTTAATTCTGGGGGTTGCAAAAGGTATAATTTATGAATTCAAAGAGTCATGAAATCAAGTACAATGAACAAAATAATGATGAAATTTAGTACAAGTCAATTGAACACTAAATTTTAGGACATATTTTGTTCGTTTTTCATAAGATTTTTTGGACATGTTTTGCTCATTTCATGACATCAAAATTTACTTGCCCAATTGGGCAAGTTAAATTTTTACTTGCTTGACATGAAATTTTACTTGCCCCGGGCAAGCGGGCAAGTGCTAGTGTCGAGCCCTGCTTTATTATATTTGACCCTGATTTGCAAACCAGCCAGTCATCTCTGTCTATTTGTGTATGTGTTTACAGTATGTCTGTGTGTATGTCATAGTTTAATATTATACAAAATATATACCAGCCATTTGACAGAAGTGGGAAACATTTCAAACTTGGTTCAGAGGTGGGCAGTAGTGGGCATTCCCGCCACTGGAACCTTAGTTATTTAAAAGTAGTGAGTGGATTATTAACCCGTTGCTTACGGGAACTGGATGGGCCCAGCACAAAGTCTGTGGAGATTTACTTAATCTCGTAGTCACTAGTCAACGGCCACCCCTGACCCCCTGCCTGCGCCACCCCACTAGAGCTAGCAATATTTGATCTGAACCTCATTCGTTTATCATGGGTAAAATGTCGTTCGTAACATGATATATCGCCTTGTTGTTGCAGGCCTGACTTTCCTCTCATTCTATTCCTTCCTTCCCTCTACTCTTCTGCCTTTACCCTCGTCTCCCTGTATGGTGTACCCCTCCCCTCCCTCTACTCTCCTCTCCTCTCTTCTATCACTCTATTCCTTCCTTCCCTCTACTCCTCTTCTGCCTTTACCCTCTTCTCCGTGTACCCCTCCCCTCCTTCATCCACCCTCCCTTCTCCTCCCGTACCTATCATCTCCCTTCCCTCCATTCAATCAATGGTCTCCCTTTTCATTGATGTATTTTTTTTTTCACTTTGTGTCTTATTTTCTCCACATTCTTTCAAAGGCTGTTCATCAGCTGGATCACACTTCAATCCCCATGGCAAGAATCATGGTGGACCAGCAGATGCAGACAGGTAAACAGAAATCAGCCATTCCATGTAAATGTCATGTGAGTCGCACATTTTTTATGTCACACAAGTCACAAACCAGGATATAGATCAAAACCGAGAAAATATTAAAGCTGATTGCCTTACATGATCATGTAAATCAATCATCTACACCCTGGCTTGTGACTTGTAACATACAGCATGCGTGAGTAGCGTGACACAAGTATGGAATGGCTGAAATACATGTACTTGATAAATTTAGAATACTGGACATTAGAGTGATTCCATTAATAGAAATTTTGACATTTGTAAAACAATTTTGAGTTTCCCAATTAAACTTTAAAACTCAGTAACATGATTGGGAGAAATTAAAAATGCCTTTAGAACCAAACTGGCTGTAAAGATAAACCAAATGTACACCAGCTGTACACCAGCTGGAGTGGATCTCTTGGCTGGAAAGATTTGTCTTGAGTTTGTTTACTCAGGGCTCGACACTAGCACTTGCCCGCTTGCCTGGGGCAAGTAAAATTTCATGTCAGGCAAGTAAAGACTCAAAATGGTAAAATTTACTTGCCTCAGTTGCCTGATTAAGTAAAATTTTGATTATGAAATGACCAAAACATAAAAACCTTACCAAAAACGAACAAAATATGTCTAAAATTTGGTGTTAAGTTAACTTAAAATACTAAATTTTGTCATTATCTTGTTCATTATACTCAATTTTAAGACTCTTTAAATTCATACATCACACCTTTTACAACCTCCAGAATTAAACTAACAAATGTCCAATGCTATGAAAAGGCCTTACTGGTTAAAATTAGTGAGAAATTGTTTTTGATGTTTTTGATTAAATTTTTCATTTTCGGGCAAGTAAAAATCTTAAAGTAATAATTTTACTTGCCCAAGGGCAAGTTTGAAAAAAAGTTATTGTGGAGCCCTGGTTTACTTAAGGAGAATCAAGCGTAACAGGCCAGCAGTTAAATTTTATCTGGGCACAATAGATTTAATCCCCATAGAAGGCTACATTACAAATTTGTCTGTTATAAGGCATACTGATGGACATTATTTTAAAATGAGTCAACTTTTGACTACAAAATTTTCACAGTAGAATCCCTGCATAGTTTATTTGATTCTACGTAGAATACTTTTTACCCCAAGGTGAGAACTACGACTACCCCCAATCATGTCATTTGATTTACCTTTAATAATGACTTTTAATGTCATTTTATAGTACTTTAGGAAGGTACATGTTTGCACAAGTGGTCTGCTAGATTGAAATTCTCCTACTTTGACCAGAAAAAGAGGCCAAAAATTATCAGCATATGTATGTCCTGTTCTTTTTACACAAAGATTGATAAATTACTCCAGAAATCTAATGATTACTACATGTGTGTAATAGTGTTCAGCTAGTACCAGTACTAGTGTGAAACAACAACAGACAAATCTTCATTCCTCATTCATTTGGACAGTAGATTGTGTATTCATATTCATATTTGATATTTATTGTCCATAAGGAAATTCATTTCATTTACATGCATGACAATATATATTATAAACAAACACACATGATAATAATTACACAGGATAACATGACATTAATTATAACAATTACTGAAATAATGCTCTACGATCTAATTTATAGTTACCATGTGATATTGCCTATATTATTGCTGTAATAATGTAGCGACATGATGGAATATCATTTTCAGAACAGAAACCTCTGTAGCATCAGTGATCCTTTTATCACTCTAAATCATGTTGCTTCCTCTTTGTCCATTTTTGTCAAGGCACGTTGGAGACTTGGGCAATGTAACGGCAGACGCCAGTGGCAAGGCCACAGTCAACATCACTGACAGCCAACTCTCCCTGACCGGGCCAAACTCCATCATTGGGCGTGGCCTTGTGGTAAGAACAAATGTTTGTCGCATATCGCTGGTGCAGTTTTGTGTCACAAGTAGCGTGCTTTCAATTCTCGCTATCGAAAATACATCATTCAGCAGTACAGGGCACACTTGTCCAAGAGAACTTGGCCCCCACAAACTTCTGGTTATACAGTTAACTCTGCATAAGTCAAAGTCGCATAAGTCGAATAATCGCCTAAGTCGAAGGTCTTTACTGGGTCCCATTCCTTTATTTTCTATTGTTTTTGACCCCTTATAAGTCAAATTTTGTCTAAGTCGAAGCATTTTCTTCAGTACCAAGAAATTCGACTTGGGCAGAGTTGACTTTATATAAATTAACATGGGTTGAGAATTCAAAAGTCCATAAAAATTACTGGTATAAAATTTGTGGCATATACTCAACAAATTTTGATGCTACCCGCAAAGGTCACATGAAATCATAACGCAAGTTTGAGACACTCTGACCTTGTTTGTTAAAATCATGAATTTTATAGACGTCCCTGTGTATTGTCTATGGAAGCTAGAATAAGTTGGTCACACTAGTCAAACCACCGTGCAATCTGTGCATGCGCTCACTGACGATAGCACCCTCTATTGCTGAAAACCCTATGTTGTCGATAGAGAATTGAAAGTAGTGTATCCAAGACCTCATGTTTCGAGACTGATGTCGCCCCAAAAAATCCCTCCTGTAGAATTTGTACAGGTGACTTGGACCAAGACCGAGACTATTCGAAATTGGTGTAGAGGCTGGCCTTGGATGTAACACTGTCAACGGACTGTAATATTAATAATAGAGGAACAGCTCACTTAATCACTCATAAAATTGGCAGGTTGATATTGGATATTTTCCTGCAAGTTTGCGATGTTTACCATTGGAAAACGTGCAGTTTCTATGGGTTTGTAGATAACTCTTAAAGGCAGGGGATCTCTTTTGCTTGCCTAAAAATTAACATTGTGTAAATACAATGGCATTTAGAAGAAAATGCCATCTGTGAACCTTTAGCAAAATTTAGCAGCTAGAAACTCAGTTTTAGTGAAATTAGTGACCGTTAGACTCTGATTTGAATTTTTTTTCTCGTGAGTAAAAAATTCCTATCATAGAATGTACACTAAACGGCTATTGTTTTTCCTTTGCATTTTTCAAATTCTAGGGAATAACTGACCCCCAAATTTCACAGACATGCCTTTCATCAATAGCCTAAGGGCATGGGTTATCTCTTCCTGGTCTACGGGGATGTTGTAAATGAGATCCACTGCCTTTAAATCCAGAAAAATGACTTCATGATATTTACTGTGACCTCAGAAATTATATTAACATTGTTTTGCCCCCCCCCCCCGAAAAAAAAAAAGTAAAAAAAACTTAAAATGGAGTGTGCAAGGTTAACAAGTGAGTATGGTGTCAGTTGGTTATGTCAGTGTTTAAAGGTAGGGAATCTCATTTGCAACCCTCCCATAACACAGCAAAACATTCATGTCCTTAGGCTTGCCTGTGAAATCTGAAGATCAGAAGTTGGCTAGATTTTGAAAAATGTGCAAGAAACCAATACTTGGGTAGTGGATGTTCTAGGCACACTGTCCCAAATCTCCCTATATATTGTCCTGCAACGTCCATGGGTATATCGGGCTTATTGCAGTACCAGATGGTTATGCTGGCAAGTAAAAGGAATGCAAGTTCATCCATGT
The DNA here is from genome assembly GCA_001188425.1 of Eucidaris tribuloides. Taxonomy (NCBI): domain Eukaryota; kingdom Metazoa; phylum Echinodermata; class Echinoidea; order Cidaroida; family Cidaridae; genus Eucidaris; species Eucidaris tribuloides. The sequence continues at coordinate 29,877 of JZLH01S0200441.1, forward strand.
GTATACCCATTGCTTTACATGTAATGTATGGCAATGTCAATGGAGGTAAAGAAACCTACATGCACTGTCTAAAGATAAACTAGTAGTACTACTAGTAGAATATTTGTCTTGCGAGACAGAAAATCAAATCGAAGTCGTTTACTATAGTTTCACTAAAACTGAGTTTCTCGCTCCTTCACACTTTGCTGGAGGTTCTTAAATAGCATTTTCTTCTATATACCAGTGTATTTGTACGATGTAAAATTTTAGGCGTGCAAAAGAGACACCCTGCCTTTAAGCAATTCAAATGTTGTGCAGACGATGAAATTCTGCATTTAATCAAACTTACTTACACTTGGGTTTTTACTCTTTGCAGGTACATGCAGATGTGGATGATTTGGGCAAGGGTGGACATAGTGACAGCCTGACGACTGGCCATGCTGGCGGGGCGTCTTGCTTGCGGTGTCATCGGCATCACAAAATAAAAATAAAGTAATGCCATTACGTTCAGCACACTCCGTATCTGTTTTTAGATGTGTGGACGATTAGGTTCTATGAGAAATTTATCTTTTGTAAATAAAGGAAAATAATATCTGGCGTAAGGAATCCTAAGGATTGTCTTAACACACAAGAATGTCATTAAGTCCTTTTCAAGTGACAATATGTGAAATGGGTTGTAGCTGCCTAAACTTTATGTAGACCAATCATAATTTAATGGTGTTGTATGTTTGTTGGCACAAAATTAAAAAAGTTTGGATGTCAAAGAAAATCTAATGGTGAAGAGTGAGGAATCATGTGTACCACCATTCTACAACAGATACTTGCTACCCATTTATTACACCCATATTATTCTACTACGCACATCATTTTTGTAGTTTTAATAGATTTTGTTTTGATACAAGACAAAATGGGTAGTGAGGAAATACCCTTGTATGTATGCAACTATATGTATGTAATTTGCAAGATTTATAGCAAAACAGTTTAAAAACAATTGGTTCTTAAAAGAATGTTATAGTTTAACTTGTATCAGTTCTTTTGTTGCAGAGTATTCAGAGAGATCTGCATCTTATTGCGTATTTTTAATTTAAGTGGGCAAACATGTTGATCCGTTAGCAAAAACATCTTGTGGTATATTTTTTTGTGTAAACTCATAGCCATTCCTCATTGTACTGTTGGCTTTGAAGTACTGAATCACAATAAAATTGTGGGCTGAAAAAAAAAAGAAATTCACTCAAGTTGTAGTGATTACTGCCAATACTGAAGACACCAATATATTTTCTATTACTCCTCTTTTCTTCTGTGTCATACTATAGTCTAATATGAAGATTAAAACTTTGCCTATACGTTGTCCCACAGACTTACTACACAGATATAATTTCTATCCAGCCATCATAATGTTAATCTGAAAGTTAAGTCAATAATACTGATATATTTTGTAAACAGCAAGTGGGGAAAACCTGTTATTTCTCATACATTGATACATCTCAAGATGCACTGCACACTTGCTCAAAATTAATACATGTACATGCACTGCTAAAACTTACGGCTTGTGATTAAAGCAATGTCACAGGGAGAAAAAATACACGAAGCGTGGGGCGATTTCACCCCTGAAATGGCAAAAGAGCCCTTGTAACTTACCACAGGGTTCAGTACAAAAGAGTATCTAGAATGCACTGAAACAAAAAAAGTAGCCCCTGAAATTAAAATGTTAATGTTAATTTTTCCCTGCAATGTCGTGTAAAACATCTTGTTAGTGATATGCATTGCTGCACTTTAAGTGAAGAAATCCAGGTATAATGTAAAGAGATTGATGTTATATTGATAGGCAAATATTGCAGCTTTGTTTTCATTTGGTTAGCTCAGCTATTGATGATTGTACTGTAATTTGACTTGTAAAGTACTGAAACCACAATAAAACATTTAAAATCATGGATCTAAAAACCAAGTTTGTGAAGTTGTAGTGATTTCCTGTGATTTGTTGTAGCAGCCAATATGTCTCATTGTCCATCTAGTTATGAGTAAAATTTTAATCATCCATGAAATTTAATATATACACTTAACAAAAAGTAAGTTCCCCCTTTTCAAAATACCATAACTTTGTATGGAAATGGTTTTGAGCACAATAATTTGACAGGAGTGTTCCCGCACTCCATGACCTACATCTGTGTGAAAATGTGATTGATCCATCAAGTCATGCTTCAGTGAGCACATGTTAAGGTAAAAATATCTTTTCAAAATTTACAGGGACTATTTTGGGGGATATGCGATACAGGATTTATACATATTCTGTTTCTGGTGAATGATTTAGCACTATTTATGTTAATCATCTATCAGTTGACCCCCTTACACCTCCCCGGACACTTTCCACATATTTAACGGTTCAGTGTGATCAATTTATAAATTTACATCCATCCTAAATTTTGAAAGTGTAAAATCCATTGTTAATTAAAAAAAAAATGAATTCAGATATTTTTCAGCAAATTCTATCAGCACGTTTTTGTGAATGTAAGAGGTTGTAACCATGTCATGGTGGAGTGAGCACGCTTTATTAATAAAACAAAAACTACAATTTTTACTGTTATTTTGGCATAATAAACGACTTCTGTGACTTTTGAAAGTGACAATTTTGCCTTTAATGCATGCTCACTCAATGCATGACCCAACGGATCAATAGCACTTTCACACAGAAGTTCGTAAATGAGTGTAAGAACACCCCTGCTAAAGTGTTCTGCTCAAATTTGTTTCGTTAAAAAGTTACGGTATTTTGTAACAGGGGGAACTTACTTTTTGTGTAGTGTTTAGTTGGTCAACCATTTCT